>CAUYSK010005825.1:0-57665 GCA_963575035.1 Avahi laniger | reverse complement strand
AGACCTCATCTCTAAAATAAAGAAAGAAGGCCAGGTGTGGTGGCTGACACCTGTAACCCCAGCACTTTGGGAGGCTGAGGTGGGAGGATTGCTCGAAGCCCTGAGTTCCAGACCAGCCTGGGCAACAGAGTGAGACTATTTTTACAAAAAAAATTAAATTAGCTGGGTGTGGTGGTGCACGTCTGTAGTCCCAGCTACCCAGGAGGCTGAAGTAGGAGCATTGCTTGAGCCCGGGAGCTCGAGGCTGCAGTGAACTGTGATCACACCACTGCACTCCAGCCTGGGCGACAGTCTCTTAAAAAAAAAAAAAAAAAAAAAAAAGCCAATCGAAAAAGTCCACATACTGTATGATTCTAATTCTATGACGTTCTGCAAAAAGCAAGACTATGGAGACAGTGAAAAGGCAGCAGGTTTCTGAGAAGCCCTGTGGTGGCCAAGCAGCGCAGCCAGGGTGAGGCACAGAGTAAGTTAATCATCCACGGTGTAAACAGACGTCAAAACATCACAGTGCGCCCCACAAACACGTAGTCATACAACTATTACTTGCCAGTTAAAAATAAACGCTTCCCTGACAATCGATCTATGAGGTTAAAAACTACACAGGAAGAAGAAATTTCTGTCTTGTTTGGTGTTAGCTACCATTTACTCAGCACTTCACTCCTGGCAGGTGCGCTGAGGGCCTCAGGTGCCCCTTCACGTGTGACCCTCCCGCCAACCCCAAGGAACAGGTGTTCCGGCGCTTCTGACCAGAGGGGAGTAAAGAGAGAACCTCCAGCGGCAGGCAGGGCCCCTCTTCCTGACCCCTACCTCGCCCCTCCACACTCCCCTCTCTGGTCCCACCACCTGCTTCAGAGGCTAAGATACTAGGAACCAGGACACTGGCTCAAAGCTCCAAACATTAGGCAGCTTTTAAAAAAAAAAAAAATTTTTTTTTGGAGACAGGGTCTCACTCTGCCACATGGGCTTGCAAAGTGCAGTGGTGTCATCCTACCTCACAGCAACCTCAAACTCCTGGGCTCAAGCGATCCTCCTGCGTCAGCCTCCCAGAGCGCTGGGACTACAGGCATGCGCCACTGCACCTGGCTTGTGCAGTTTTTCAGTATCAAAAATTACACACAATTAAAAAAAATGAGAATGTAAATAAGAAAAATGCTGCCCTCTTATTAAATGCTGTTGTAAAATCTGGCAATAGATTCCCAGCTGCTGGGATCGTGCACGTTGAACCCCGGCTGAGGGCTGTTACGGAGACGCCAGGCTCAGCCTAGAGTCCTGCCGCGCAGGCCTGGGAGGAGCCAGAGAACCTGCATTTTAACAAGACATTCCCCAAAGATGCTGATGCCGCTGGCCTGGGACCACACTTTGAGGACCACAGATCTGGCCCAACAGTAGAGCCTGCAAAACGTTAGAATAATCTTTTGGGGCGGACACATTCCTGTAATTTCAGGCGTTAAAATCGCTAACAGGAAACAGCCCATCCCGGCCCTGCCAGCTAACTCCCGGCTGGCAACAGGAAGGAACGCAGAATGACGAAGCATGAGACCGGCACACTGGCAAAACCAAGCGCAGAGGATGGATCGCGCAGTCCCTCCGCACGGCCCACCAGCCCGCCGCTCCACACGGCAGGGAAGGTGCAGAGCACCTTTCTGTTTTCAGACTTCCCAACCACTTCGTCCCCGCCTCTCGGTCCCGCAGTGTCACCAGCTCCGCCCGGCAGGCTGGGGCTGTGCAGGCAGCCTTCCCAGCAGACTGCTCTATTCGGGCACTTCCCAGCAGTGCCTGAGTCACCTGAGGGTCAAAAGTGGCCCTCCATCGCCTTACCATGTGAAGGATGACGCTGCCCCCAATCCCCTGTGTCTGCTTAGAGCAACCTGGAGAGCCGCCATCAAGACCTAGCACCCGGCTGGGTGCGGTGGCTCACGCCTGTAATCCTAGCACTCTGGGAGGCCAAAGCGGGTGGATCACTCAAGGTCAGGAATTCGAGAACAGCCTGAGCAAGAGCGAGACCCCGTCTCTACTAAAAGTACAAAGAAATTATCTGGACAACTAAATATATATATATATATAGAAAAAATTAGCCGGGCATGGTGGCACATGCCTGTAGTCCCAGCTACTCAGGAGGCTGAGGCAGGAGGATCGCTTGAGCCCAGGAGTTTGAGGTTGCTGTGAGCTAGGCTGATGCCACGGCACTCTAGCCAGGGCAACAGAGCCAGACTCTATCTCAAAAAAAAAAAAAGACCTAGCACCCTATGGCCATACTTGGTCATTTTCAAATTCAAAGTGCACTGTTCAAAGTCCCCCCAGCAATAGCTGGGGTCTACCCCTTGGAAGCTGCGGAAAGCTCCCCCAGCACACCCCTGGGACAGAGGGATGACGTCACTGAGTGACTGTCCACTTGTATTGAAAAGCCCAGGCCAGGCGGTTCCAGGCAGCACCGTGGGATCGATTGTTCTCATCAGTTCTCGCTCCATCAGCGGTTCTCTCCCGCGGGGCTGGAGAAGGCACTGCATCGACTGCGAAGCAGGAAGAGCTGGTCGTCGATGACAAAATGCTCTAGAGAGGCTATTTCCAGAAGGTTTGGGAAGGGATAGCACCGATGTCTTCAAACGTGCCCGCCCCTCCCCTGCAGTCTCAGCCCCTCCCCGCCCTGGACGCTGTTCACACAGCCCCCGACGTGTCTGTTGCCCTCGGTCTCCACCCGGCTAGACAGGTCACCTCCGCGCCAGTTCACACACAAGGCAGGTTTGTTAGTCGCTGTGCAGGGAGCTCAGACGCCACCCAAAGCACGCTGAACACACCAGGCATCCCTGCATTAACTTCGCGACTGTCCCCTAAGTGACACGGGCTCCAGTTATCAAGCTGCAGCTGTCTGCCCAGGGTCCAACGGGAAGCTGGGGAAAATTCTGTGAACTGTTCTTATTCTTTCTGCTCCTGGCAGGATTTGTCAAAAATTGGGTATTTATAAAACTCAGAAGTGGGTGTGCTCCCAGCAGGCCACACTGAGACTGGGCACTCTGATAGGCTGAGGGGACCCGCAGGGCAGTGGAGGCAAGGGGGGTCCAGGCCTGTCAGTGTGGGCAGGTGTTTCCAGTCTCTTTCTTCGCCGCTGAAGTTCACCGTCTCCATCTCCACCAACCACTCTGAGCTAATGCAATGAACACAACGTTAACGTCCTAAGACTGTGGCTTAGAAAAATTTCCAGATGAAAGAGGGACTTGGTTGTAAAGAATGAACTGGTGCTACCTGCGTTTGTCCACTGTATGTGATTTTTTTTAATCATATATGCTATTAAGATGTGATTAACTAATAAAGCTTAGAAGTCAACTACTTACATTTCATCTTAGAAAAGTTTTAAAGCTTCTACTGTTCTCTCCTCTCTGCCTCTGCATGACTTTTTGCAGTCACCTCCTCCATCAACAACCAACGTTAAAATGTGCACCACAGAGTGATCTCGACTGGTGCTACCCAAAGCCCAGAAGCTGCTGGAAAAACCCGACCCACATACAGCTTCCCTGGGGTCTGCGCTCTGACGTGATCTCTGTCATGGCCAAACCACAGAGCGACACCACAGCCAAGTGAAAACACAGCAAAAGCCAGGGCAGCTTGCTCTGGGACCCAGCAGTCCGGTCTGTGCTCAGACCCTGTTCATGCGGGTTCTAGGCGTGCTCGCTGCCGCAGAAGCGAAAGCCAGCAGGAGGTACATACGGCAGGTGTACACATCTCTGTACTCCATGTGCTCGTAATCGGGGAGAATTTTCATAAAACGTCCCGACTTCACGCGCGGGTTTATACCTGAATAGACATAGCAGGGAAAGGGCTAAGGATGGCTCCTTTTTCAAGACTGTTTTTTGTTTCTTTTCTTTTGTGAGTCAGAGTCTTGCTCTGTTGCCCTGTCTGGAGTACAGTGGTATCATCACAACTCACAGCAATCCTGAATTCCCGGGCTCAAGCGATCCTCCTGCCTCAGCCTCCCAAGTAGCTGGGACTACAGGCGTGTACCACTACGTCCAGCTAATTTTTATGTTTTTAGTAGAGATGGGGTCTCTCTCTCAATCAGGCTAGTCTCGAACTCCTGAGCTCAAGCGATCCTCCCACCTCAGCCTCAAACTTTTCATCAAGCAATCCTCCTGCCTTGACCTCCCAGAGTGTTAGGATTACAGGTGTGAGCCACCATGCCTGGCCTGTATTTTTATTTCTAATTTTTTTTTGGACACAGGGTCTCACTCTATCACCCAAGCTGGAGTGCAGCGGCATCATCATAGCTCACTGCAGCCTCGAACTTCTGGGTTCAAGTGATCCTCCTGCCTCAGCCTCCCAAGCAGCTGGGACTACGGGCGTGTACCACCACACTCAGCAAATTTATTTTTTAAATTGTTTTAGAGACAAGTCTCACTATGTTGCCACAGCTCACTGGGGCTCAGATGGGGAAGGGTGGGTGTCCCGGCCAACAGGTATCTGGGATGACCATCCAGGGAATCCTTGCCCCATAAGACACTCAGCTCACCCAGTGTCACCGTGCGTTTATTTTGTTTTTTGATAAAGGACGACATTTCCCAGCCTGCTAACTCAACGTCAGACCTCGCTGCTGCTGAACCAAGGCTGGCCGACTCAACCGGCTGTTCCAAGAACTACAGTTGATTTTCTTCTGCTACCTGTTCCCAAAGCTAAGTAATTTTCCCCTGGACATGGCTTTCAAAGCAAATTCACAAAAACATAGTTCCTCTATTATGAAAGTGAAAACTAAAATTCGCTTTGGCTGGTGCAGATAATATGATTATTCTCTCTCCATTTTGCATAAATTTTCAAGGGGTCAAGAATCAGCAGTGAAAAATCTCCCACCAGGCGCCATGGCACACACCTGTAGGACAAGGATGGTTTGAGCCCGGAGTTGGAGGCTGCAGTGAGCTGTGACCGCACCACTGCACTCCAGCTTGGGTGACAGGGCGAGACCCTGTCATTTCCCGGTGTCCCCTCTCCTGCACCCACTCCTGTTCTGCCGCAGCCACACCGCCTCCAGCCCAATGTGCCCGACAGCCTCTCCCAAAGGACAGTGGAAGGCGGGGCCCAGCAACCCCTCTGCCCCCAAGCCAAGATGGGCTGCACCTGTGCACGCTGCTCCAGGTGGCACTAACACCTGAGCAGGCTCACACACCTGTGTCCCCAGCGGGGTGTTACTTCTGGTGCTTACAGTGCTTAGAAATCTGTCTTCACGCTGCTTTGAGACAATACGGGTCAAATGGCTTAACAAACTCAAAGAGCTGCCAGCAGAGGAAAACGTGTTCCATGAGCCACCCATGGAAACCACTGACCACCCAGAGCAGCCGACAGCTTCATCTACAGAGCGAGAGATGGAAACATTCCTGGTGCTGAAAAAAGGCCAGCTGGGGAGGCAGTTTGGGCTGAGGACGCTGAGTACTCTGTGAATGTCGCCCGTGACTCCAGAAAGCAAAGGATCCAGAGAAAAAAAGAAATAGGGCATCGGAGGCTCAACCTGCTCATGGAAAACTGAGGGGATGGTGGAGCTTCGGTGGGGCAGTTGCAGCCTCTCTGTAACTGAGGGGCTGGACGGAGGAAGCCACCCAGGAAGTGTCTGCCCGTGTCCCGCCGGGCTGGAGGCCCAGGCCCAGAGCAGCAGGCAGCACCAGGAGCACCAGAGCTGTTTCCTGTGCGGCCCCCCTTTCTCAGATCCAGGGGTCCGGGATGCCTAGCAAGAGACGCTGTACCCACGATGCACGGAAAAGCTAATGACTCGGTGCCCCAATCCTGGTGGTTACCACCAGTGCTGTATTTAAAATGTAGATTGTGAGTGTAAGTTAGCATCTGAGAAAACAGAACCAGGGGCCAAACTGTTTTCATCATTCATCGTTGCTGTGTACTTCTAGTACAAAGTGAACAATGGACGGTAACAGATTTACTCACGCTTCGCGTAGACATCCCGACAGGACACGCCCGTGATCTCCAGTTTCCGCAAGTTTTCGCAAACGCCATACTCTGTAACAAGAAACAGTTGCTGAAATTTAAAACCTAGAAATCACAAAGCAGCAGGAGTGGACAGACTGCTGACGTCCGCGCAACATGGGCGAATGCACGCGTGGCCTTGGCCCTGCCCCCGAGTGTGCACCTCTCACTGAGGGGCCTCGCTGGTCTTCCCCACAGGCAGGCAATGCCCTCGTTCACCAACGATGCCATTATTCTCTTTGCCAGCATCACCCTCGATGAATAATCGTCTGCAGTGTCTATTCTGATGAGCTCTAGAAGCCTAACCCCACAAGCCAAAATCAGACAATCCCTGGTTGATGAATAAGGTGTGGCAGAAATTCAGCCATCTGGACACAGTGCCATGTCCCCACGGAAACGCGATCACCACTGGTGTTAGCGCCCAAACGGCCACAAAGGCCTGGCCAACCCCACATGCCTCACCACGCCGCCAATTCTGTTCCCCTCAGCTGCGAGGCCAGTCCTCGAGGACCACATGAGACACAGGGAGGAAGTGGACATTCATCCCTTCTGCACCGACTGCCCTGGGCCAGGGGTCAGTAAAGGGATCCCTGGCACCTTCCCACTCCCCGTTCACACCCCACTGCCAGTGTCCTCCTGCCCCTCCTCCCTGTCCCCCTCCCAGCCCAGCTCCACTATTCACAGTCACCACCCGCATGTCCCAACACACACCTGCCGGCTCCTCCGGCTCGGGCCTCAGCCAGCCTTTGAAAGGACAGCACCTACTCAGCCGACCTCCCTACCAGGGAACTGCCGTCGGCCCCAGCAGCCTCCCACGCGCCAGCACCAGGCCAGGCCTGCCAGGCATCGCTGCGCTGCGTCCCGCCAGCAGGCCCGTGAGAGGCACCGTGTCATCTGTCTCAACACTGAGGAGACAGGCTCAGCGAGGGGATGCGACTCCCACAAAGGAAGTAGCGCTTGGGGTCAGTGGGGAGTCTGTCCTCACTGCAAACCAGCCCAGGGAACAGGAACCTTGTCCTCCCTCCAATCAGGGCCAGGGATGCTAACCCAAAAGCAAGCATAAAGAAGCGCAGCGGCCACTCTGAGAACCACCCCTGCCACCTACTGCTTGTGATGACACAGTGAATGATACCAGCTCACTCCAGTTTGCCTGACTGTCTGTGGATATCCCAGGTGACTGGGATGTGACATTTGCCTCCCAGGTGGGACCAAGGACTGGGAAGAATCTCTTGAGTGAAAAGTTGTCGACGATGGAATACCAATGAGGAAAATTACATAATTTCCCTTAGAGAGTTTTGTTTGTTGGTTTGGGAGAGTTCTCCGACTGTCCTAGAACGGCAAGAATACACAGAAGAAAAGTCTGCTGCTGTTTCTGTGAGTCTGTGGAGGTCAAAGGACGCTCAGAGCTCACAGGGAGGCTCAGCAAGACCCAGTCTGTGGGGAGCCGGGATAAAGCGTGCAGTCTGAGCTACAAGTAACCGCAGCAATAAACGTCTTCACTTCTCGCCTGTAAATCAAAGGGATTAGACTAGATCTTCTCTAAATTCCCCTTCCAAACTCTTAACAGTCTCCAGTTCTAACTGGAGAAAAGAGCATATTCATCAGCAAACAGGCACCGCCGGCAAGGGGAGGGAAACGGGCCGCGAGCAAGGACGGGGCAGGCAGGCTCACTGTCGCAGCGCTGGCGGCCACCCGACCACACCTGAGACGCTGCACACATCCGCGCTCTATTAAAATCTTGTTTCAGTTACGTCGATGCAACACAATCTGCTCTTCCAGTCGATTGCTGGAGTCAAGTTAATTCTGTAAAGTCGCCGAGGAGGAAGGAGCTGCAGACCCTGTGGCAATACGGGCCAAACGGCACGCCCGGCGTCCGTCCCACAGACGGGACCGTGTGTGGGAGGAGGACTGACCCTACGGAAACTTGTCTGGACACAGGGGAAGCTCCAAAGTGGGCTTTCCTCGCCCTCTGCCCCGAAGACTCGGAGCGCGCTCTGGTGAGCGCTGCGGCAGCCCGGTGCGGCTCTGGAACACGGGGCGCGCACGACAGGCGGGGGGACCTCCGTTCGCAGTCAACTGTGGACAGTTCGAGCTCGTTCCCCTCAATTCCAGAGGTCAGTGTGGATTTGCTGGGAAAGTGGGAATGCTCCAAAGCCGAATGCCTGAGGTCAGCCCACTACTCAGGGTGAACCAGAGGCCTGGGGAACACCCACCTGCCCACTGGTTAGCTTAACTTTGCAGATTAAACACAAAATTACTGTCAGATTACCCAGTGACTATGTTTTCTGTGAGGACATAAAGATATGTGTAGTAACTGCAGACTTGCCTCTTTCACCCCCGGGAAAAACAACATTAAGATCCCACATCTGGAAAGTGCCACTAAGCCAGGGCCTCAGGACACCCCAAGGATTAGAAAAATGGTTCCAATTTATTTTTTAAATTTAACTTTCATTGCTTCTGAAAAGAGTGAGCTTAGAAACAAGGTGAGAAGAATGTTCCTTTAACTCAGTAAAAGCTGTCTTTGATAAACGCAACTGCTTTTGCTCATGTGCGTAAGCAAAGGCTCCAAGTGAGGAGCAGAGGAAGAGAAAGCAGTCTGCCTAGGAGGCGAGGTGCAGGCTGGGAAGCAAAGCGGCGAACCAAGGCCCGGGGCTGGGCTGACCGTGCAAGCAGGGGGCTGCGGAAGACTCCGGACCAGGAGCAGCAGCCTGCACCTGCTCAACTCCATCTGACCAGCGCCCACTTCTCAAAAAAAGTCTTCACCAACACCTGACACCGTCCGCAGGGGAAAGCAAGAAAACTAATCCACACACACGATTTCAGACAGTGAATACTGCTCTAGCTGCAAGAAGAAGAGAAACAACCCACAGACCGTGTCTCGAGGAGCAAGGGCTGGGCGTGCCTTCCTGGAACCCGCCACTCCTAGCATGCTCCGGGACTGCCGCCCACCCCAGACCCTGACCCAGACCGGCCAAATCAGCACCTGCATCTTCACAAGATGCCTGGGACCCTCCAAGAAGCAGAGTCGTGACAAAGCTAAGAGGCGCCACACCTACTAACATCTCCGCCAGCACAGTCCGCTAGGCACAGCATTGCCATGGTAATGTGAATCTTCAAACGATTTCTGATAAAGTTCTGAGCACAAAATACAGTTTGTCTCAGTGGAGAGTGCATGCTAAAACTGTACAAAAATACTGGCGTAGAGTGGAGCTGGGCTCCAGGCTGAGATGGTCACGGACAGGGCTTTCAACTCGAGAGTGGCAGGGCCTTGGGGAACTGCGCAGGACGATGCCTCGCCAAGTGGAACCCTTTGGTACACTGCCCGGAGTCTAGTGCTTCTGGCTTCTGCCTGCTAAGTGTCAGTGGCACCTCCCAACCATGTGACAAACAACAACGACCCCCTCGAGAACAGACAAATCTCCCATGCACAAGAATTCCTAGGAGGCCTGCACCTCACCTCCTAGGCAGACTGCTTTCTCTTCCTCCGCCCTCAAGGAGGTGGAGCCCAACCGCTCATCCTGTAACATGGGCCACGCACAGTGACGTCCTTCCAAAGAGCACAGTGTGGACAGGAGGAAAAGAGTCACTTCACGGAAACTGACAGACGCCCTGAGCCAGGCGGGCGTGTCCACACCGGCAGTGATGAGCTGGGCTGACGTGTGGACCCTCGACAGGACGTGATGAGAAGACACGTCCTGGGGTCTGGGGCCTTCCTCCCCCAAATCACCCCCCAGGTCAAGCACGAGGAAACGGCGACAATCCCAAGAGAAGGAGGTTGTACAAATGCCTGAGCATCCTCTAAACCGTCAAGGTCACCAAAGACAAGGACAGTCTAAGAAACTGTCAGCCCAGAAGAGGCTGAGGAGACGTGACAACTAAATGCCATGTGGGATCCTGAGACAGAGAAAAAGGACAGGAGGGGAAACTGAGGGAATCTGAATAAAGCGTGGACTTTGGTTCACAGTAACACGTCGATATCGGTTCATTAATTATAACAAATGTAAGATCTAAAATCTAACGTAAGATGGTAACAGCACAGGAAACTTGAGTACATGGGGACTTTGCCCTTCTTTGCAATTTTTCTATAGATCCTAAAAAATATAATTTGCTTAGGAAAAAACCCAAAGACTCCTCACTGTAAACCCTCCTAGGAGGCGAGGCCGCCAGAGGTGATAAGGGCCTGCGAGGTGAAGGCAGCGGCGGGACCCAGGCACAGCAGAGGCCTGGAGACTGCCCGGGCAGAGCGGGAGGGACCTGGAGGACTCCAGGGGGCAGCAGAGCGAGGAGGGAGGGTGCTGGGGTGGCGGGGGGCTGGACGGTCACCTGGAGAGGCAGGCTGCACTGGGCTCTCCACCGTGTGCAGAGACGCTGCTGAGGACAAGCAGGGGGACAGTGCGCACCACAGCAGGGGGCATGAAAACTGGAGAACGGCCCCAGCGAACAGGGGAATCCATCAAGTGCCGTCCGTCACGTGCAGAGAGAGGACGCAGAGGGCAGATGGGCCAGCTGCCCAGGGAGGGTGACGTGATTCTGCTGCAGAGAAAGGGGACACACTTCTAGACACAGATGGCTACTCTCTAGAGACCGCCAAAACGTCCATGTGGAGAATAAAAAAGAACGAAGAGAAAAGGCCCAGAAACGAAGGTGGCAGCTGGGAAACGCGGGGGCCGTGTGGATGGGGGCCGTCGGGACGCAGGTGCAGCGCGAGGGGAGAGTGCCTAGAGGGGACTATTTCCCGAGGTGTGCGTCAGCAGAACCGGTAACGGGAAGGGGTTACGAGAGCCGAACTGTGGGGCCCCCAGCGGGGGGCCGGGGCCATGGTGAGGAGCAGGCCACTGCCCGCCACGGCCGGGAAGGGGGGAGCTGAGGAGTGCAAGGCACGGCTGTTCTCCCCTCTGCCCCGGCAGGCACCTCCCACGAGCTGGACCAGGCGGCGCAGGCTGGGGAGGAAGGGGGCTGCCCCCACCAGCAGGGGGAACAGAGGGTATCTGGTACACCTCACCATGAACACGTGTGACGTGAGAGACTCCCCAGGCCCTAAACCTGTGGCCTCTCTGATCACCAGACAAAAAACACCTGCTCATCCTTCTGCCGAGATGAACCCGCTCTCGGCTGTGGAGGAATACGCGAGTCGTAAGAACACACGAGCAGCCACACAAAATGAAACACGCCGCCTGTCCCTGTGAAGCAGGGATGAAATGGTACCAGCATGTAAAGTGAGCTACCAGCTGTCTGAGAGCCTGCCGTGTGCCCAGGTCCCTGCAGACCACCCATCTCGCCAACCAGCGCAACAGCCCCCACCCGCTGAGGTCTCGGAACGAGTGGGACCAGCTGAGAAGAGGTGCGCTCACTGTCAGACTGTGTCCAGCATCTCCTGCGGGCACTGTTGGATGCTGGCGATGACCCAGTGGCTCTTCCTGAGCCCACCAGTCGGCTGTCACTACTTTGTCTGGCTCGCCATGAACGCTCTTTTCCAGAGGATGCAATTCAAAATTGTTACTGCGTAACAAGGCTGGTGCTTCCGTTTGTCCTCTGTGTGGTTTTAAAAGGACCGCTCCTTTTCTGAGTTCCAGCATGCCCCTGGCGCATGCGACACAGCCTCACTGCTGCAGTCCGCATGCCAGCAGGGGTCCTTCTCTCGCACTGCACAGTCTTGTAACGTGTATTAATGCTGCAGGCGACATGCTCCGATCCCTGGTGCCAAGAGTAAGATAATAGGGCACAGACCAGAAAACACACCTGCTCTGTTTATGGTGCCTGGAGTCAAAAGCCAGCCCTTGTAAAGGCATCAATATTGCCGTAGGCAGCTTCTCTTTGCTCACATTGCTGAAGGCTGGGGACCTCGTTTTGGAAGTTTTCACTGAGTCCAACACACACTCTAACCCGACAGCACGAGGCGCTGCCTTCCAACAACTGCTCAGACTTCTGAATAATTCCAAGGTTTTTGCCTGAGATGACCACATCATCCGAGCCCCAGGCCAGCATACATCTCTGCATACTGTGCCAACAATGGTACTGATAATATCAAGTAGGTGATGAACTTGATGACTCAATAAAGCATCCACAAAACCGCCATTAAAAACCAGAAGAAAAGCAAAATTATGGTGTAGTGGTGATAAATATGGCAATCCTCAGTGGGTTTTCCTGATATCCCCAAAAGATCGTAACAAACATGCCAGAGTAAAATGTCACTCTGATCCAACTGTTCCTGCAGGAAATGTTTGCTATTTTCCACATTCTGAAAAAATCTTCTTTTAAATAGTGGCTCAGAACAATTTCACATCCTCTTTTGTTCTATAAACCTTCTCATAAGCCATCAAGGGAAACTGCCCTTAAAATAGCTTTAGGGCCAGTGTACTTTATAGCAACCATGTATTCTTCCTTCCAGAAAAACCAGCAACTGCAAACCCCGGGCCTTCTGCACCTATCTTACCCAAGATGATTGAAAGGTAGCACGCCCATCTATGCTGCTTTTTAAGTAAGGGATTTAGCATTGCAGGTTGTCAATGCAAAAAGTTTCCCTGCTAATCTATTTCCTTTCACTCTGTTAAAATGGATTAGGAAATTATTTTTGGAGGGTGTACTCCAAAGATGGCAACAAAGTAACAAAAGTGGGAAAGAGGAAAAAACTGAGTGAGCCAGACTTAAAGAAATACATAAAATTAAATGGTCACACTGTGGACATTACTATGGCAGTTCCTCAAAAAAGTAAACTTACAGTTACCAATTCTATTTCTGGGTATACACCCAAAAGAATGAAAACAGGAAACAGATATTTTCACACCCTTGCTCATAGAAGCACTCTTCACCGCAGCCCCAGGTGGAAACGTTAGTGTCCGCTGGTGGATGAATGGCTACACAACGTGGTCTCCCATACAGCGGAACAGTATTCAGTCTTGAAAAGACGGGACTCCTAATGAGAGATGAACCTAGGACGTTACGTTAAATG
This sequence comes from Avahi laniger, assembly GCA_963575035.1. NCBI lineage: Eukaryota > Metazoa > Chordata > Mammalia > Primates > Indriidae > Avahi > Avahi laniger. Next base: position 44,761 of record CAUYSK010005825.1, on the reverse strand, counting down.
AAGTAAGCGTCACAGAAGGACAGACAGGGCAGGATCCACTTCCACGCAGTCCCTGAGAAGGCAGATTCAGAGACGGAAAGTAGACTGGTGGGTGCCAGGGGCTGGGGAGGGAAAGGGAGAGTGGGAACAGGGCACTGTTATTTAATGGTACAGGGTTTTGGTTTTTGGGAAGAAAAAGTTCTGGAGACGGATGGTAGGGGTGGCTGCACGACAGGATGAATGTACTTAGTGCCCCTGAAGTGTTCACTCAAAAATGGGTAAAATGGCTAATTTTGTTTATTTTTACCACAATAAAAAATTAAATTGCCACTTCACATATTCCAACCAGAAAACTTCCCAAAAGCTGTTTAAAAAATGTTTTGCCAAGAGGGAAAAAACAGTGCGGTGACCTGGCCTGCATCCAGTTACCACTGAAGCTGTGTCCTCTGGCGACTCGCTTGCCAGGGCACCAATCTCTGGATACCGACTTCTTGTCCCACAGAGCTCAGTGCCGAGTGACGGCGGTTACCAGGGCGCAAACCCAAACACGCAGGGCCCTGCAGTCTAGACCCTCTCCCCCTGCGGACGGCCTGCAGGCGCCGTCTCTGTCGCCCCCTTTCCCTCTGCCCTGGCTCCAGGGAGCCCAGCTGCTTCCGAGGCTCCTCCCAGGAAGGGAGGACGCAGGGGGCAGTGGTGCACCCTCCACAGCACTACGATGCTGCTCATGCCTCGCATGGGGGCAGGTGGTGATGAGAGACACAGGGTCATGATTCTGTGCCCTGTGGGTGCTGGGGACCACAATCAGAGGGAACTTGGCGTCACACTCCCAAAAGCGCCTCGAGAGAAAGGCACTGTCATCAGGATGCCATCAGAGGCGAGCTGATGGGTGCATGAGGTAAGCGTAGAAAGGAACCTCTGCCCCAGCCCTGGGGGACTCGAACGCCAGGGGCTGGGGTCGGCACGGGAGAGCGGAGCCGGCGCAGGTGACGGTGAATGTGCAGGTGGAGAACTGGAGCGAGCGGGCCACGCCCCCACGTCAGTGATGGTGCCTCAGGGAAGACACTGAAGCTGGCTGGGACTCTGTGGCTCTTGAGCAGGAGGGGTCAAGGACACGCCCTGAAGGAAAGTGTCCTGCCAGCTTTGAAAGTAAAGGCAGTATTGACTGGAGAGATTGCATTTGTATTTGCACTAAATTAGGGGACGATTATAACCCTTGAGGAAATAGGGCCGAAACTCTTTTGCTTCTGAGGCTACAGAGGAAGTTAAGGAACAGGGAGTGAGCTGGGAGCGGCGGAGGGGAAACTCCAGGCTCCAAGGACAGCCCTCCGACCACCGGCAGGGACCTCACACCTGTGCCATGCCTCCCCAGCACTCACTGTGACTCGGCCATTACCGCAACTGCACAAAACTCTGTTTTTAAATAATGTAGTAGATCTGGAAAACATTCCTGCAGCCAGCCCCGCTTAGGATAGGAAGAATGTAAAAACCAAAACCTGGACCCAATCCCTAGGTGTCTCCATCAAACACACAGACTACCTGGGATGCTAAATGGGACAGCTGAAACTGCCTAATCGGGGGACTTAATTCTCAACCAGTGTGATCCCTGCAAAGACAGTCTCGGGACAGCAGGAGCCTGGAGAGGCCTGGCTCTCACAGCCAGCGGACCTCCAGCGCCGTTCAGCCCCGACAGGCTCCCACCAGCCAAGGGAGCCGCCTCCCACTAAGGCCCGTCGTCATTCCCAGACACCCTCCTTTCTGAAGGGCACAGACACCCTCTGTGACGCCGCTCACCACTCATTTGTTGGTGTGACTCTGGATCATCTCAACCCGGACCTTCCCTAAGATTTCAGACACTTCCTCTTTCTTCGCTGACACAGGGCAGGCCTGGTGCGTCCCCTACCTCTCTCTGCTCCATCTCCCCAGGGTGACCTGGGAAGGCATCTCTGTCCAAGGATGCTGACTCATGAGTTCCAAACCCCGGCCATCTCCAGAAAGGGGAGGGAAGGCGGGGACGGACTTCTTTTTCAAGAAGACCCTTGTTCCTCTCCAAACTCCCAAGATGCCCTTGTGTTTACAAGCCCTTTCCAGTCAGAGGGACAAACCCAGCGTCCCAACATACATCGAGTTACAAACACCCAGAAATGGTAGGAACAGCAATGCCAGGACTTCCAGCAACCGATTAATTAATTCCCTTGGCCAAGTCACCAGGGTCTGTCCAGCTGCCGGGCGGGAAAACTTGGACTCCACTTCTTGGCACCAGATTCACTTTCTAGCTTACTTCTTTAGAGTTAAAAAAAAAAAGAAGTCTTAAAAAATGTTCCCCTGGACAGTGATAAAAGAGGCAGGGTTAAAAAAAAATGTCCCCTAAGAAGCCCCACTTTCCTTTACCCTGCTTCGCTCTATAAAGCTGCATGTGATACTCGACTCGCGATACAGAGAGCTGTACTCCTCCCGGTGGTGAGGCAGAGGGACAGGACAAGTCTTTCCCCACGACTGAGACCCTGCTGTGCACGCGGGAAGCGGGCCAGCCTCCTCCTCTGGGCAGGTCCCTGGGTCTCTACTATCTGGACAGTTTAGTCACCAAGATGCCAACCCACCAGCCTGCTACCAGAACTAGGGGCTCAACAAGCGTCCACTTAGCAGGAATCATGAAATATTCCCAAAGCCAATTTTATTTTCTTTTTTCTTGAGATGGGATCTTGCTATTTTGCCCGGGCTGGTCTCTAACTCCTAAGCTCAAGCCATCCTCCCTCCTCAGGCCCAAGCCTACCGCCAACTGTAAAACCAACAATTTCACTTCGCCTCTTCCTGAGATGACCCCTCCAGTTGCAGCCATATTTCATAAAAGCCACATTTTTCATGTTTTGCATCAGCAAATCAAAAAGAACAGAAATTGCATTTTCTTCTGTATGCAAAAACAAAATTAAATATTGGTTTTTAATTTCCCATTTTTATTGTGAATAAAGACCAGACATTACAGATACTTTTGTAATTGTGATGGGATTACACCCCAATAAACCCACTGGAAGTTGAAAATATCCTACGTTGAAAATGCACGGAGGCTGGGCATGGTGGCTCACACCTGTATTCCCAGCACTGGGGCAGAAGGATCACTTGAGCCCGGGACTTGGGAGACCAGCCTGGCAACACAGCAAAACACCATCTCTACAAAAAATTTAAAATTAGCCAGGTATGGTGGCATGTCCCTGTACTCCTAGCTACTTGGGAGGCTGAGGCGAAGGTCACCTTGATCCTAGGAGTTCGAGGTTACAGTGAGCTATGACCGCACCAGTGCGCCCTAGCCTGAGTGAGACCCCATCTTTAAAAAAAGGAAATAAAAAAATTAGCCAGTGGCGTGCACCTGTAGTCCCAACTACTGGGGAGGCTGAGGCAAGAGGATCGCCTGAGCCCAGGAGTCTAAGGCTGCAGTGAGCTGTGATTACACCACTCACTGTACTCTACCCAGGGTGACAGAGCAAGACTCTTGCCTCAAAAAAAAAAGAAAAAAAAGAAACTTACCTTAGCCTACAAGCTGGGCAAAATCATCTAACACAAAGCCTATTTGGTAATAAAATTACGTATCTAATGTAATTTACTGAGTAACATACTGAAAATCATAAACAGAATGGTACTTGAAGTATGGTTTCCACTGAATGTGTCCTGCTTTTGAACCAATGTAAAGTTGAAAAATCCTAAATTCAACCACTTGTATAGGAAAAGGGTATGTCTAGTTGTGATGAAATTTAAACCCATTTTAGACTAAAAAAAATAATCAAAATGTTGTACAAATATTATTCCATGTGACTTTAAAATGTTTACCATCAAGGGAAGAAACAGGCAAGTTATAAATTCAAAACCTGACGCTGGCAGATCTGAAACTAAGTAATACTCAATCCTCCTGTCTCACTCCCTGGAGTTCAGGGTAGAGGGGAAAAATAAACATATGAGCATTTCCTCTTTTTAAATCTACCTTTGTTATTATTTGAATATTTTGATTTAGAATTAGGGTTTGAATTTTCAAAACTCATCAGCCTTAGGCAGACTTCATGAAGTATTTCGTAAGTGAACAGTGTCAAAGGACTAGCATTTCAACACTCACCCACTGAACAGGGAAGTATTAACCAAGGAAAGTCCAGCCAGGGCAAAGGCAAACACAGCAGCTGGCTTCTGCCCCCAGCACTCAGAACCCGCTTATTTATAGCCCTTCGTGCAGGGACTGCAGGAGGCCCGCAGCCAAGGGGGTGACGCATCACCAGGCCATGAGGCTGGGGTTGGTTCAGTGTTGTTCCCCAGCACAGGGGAAACCACCTCTGTTGGTTACATGCTCGCTCCAGCACCGGGAGCACGAGTTGGCTCCTCAGCAGGAACCTTCCTTCACCTGCCCAGAGAAACACCACCCACTCCAAGCTGCCCCAACACCGTCTCAGCCTGAGTCACTCCACCTCCCGAAATGGAGGGGTGAGTAAGGCCAAAGCAGTATAAAAATAACTGGTCTACTATTGCTAATAGGACACTGGAAACATTGAGCTCCTCACTCACCAAGGATTATAAATAACTACTTCATTTTAAGTTTCCAGTGTATCCTGCCCCTGCCCCTGCCTCACCCTATCACTTTGGAAAGAGCTCTTAACTGTGCACACCTTGACCGCCCTGAAACAGTGAACACAGGCAGGAGCTCCTTCTTTCCCACTCCCATTTTTGTGGCTTGTGCTCTGTTTTGGGAAATCCAATCATTAAAATATAGGAAGCAAACATGTAAACAATGAGTGATAAACCCACAGATTAATCTCACTCACCTTCCCAAGACACTAAGCAACAGACTCATTGCTATGCCCTCCACCAAGAAACACAGGCTAGGATGATCCACCTCCCAGTAGCCAGGGACCAGCCCTGTTTGTCACTTAAATCAACTTGACTTAGGCCTTACTAGCATCCACTACAACCAAATGTCAAGTTCAGGAAAGATGAGCTTTCGGGTCTCAGAGAAGTAAGATCAGATCTGTCTCATACATGACTATCCCTAAACATATTTCCAAACACAATCAGACTAACAAAAGGAGACACCTGTAAAAAAGACGCGGGGGGGTGCCCTGGATGGGGTGGAGCTGGAGCTGTCAGTATGAGCTACTGAGGCTCTGAGGACCTAGCTGCCACCACGGTCACGACCATGGGCTGACAAATCATCACACAAGCACAAATTTTAAAATCTGTAACTTGGATTAAAGTTGGAAATTTCACAGAAGTCACTATAAATGGAATTAAAGAGCAATGACTGTAAATCAGAAAACATTTTACAATATATTAAATCTATCCAGATCATATAAATAAAACCCACAAACCAAGAAAAATAGGAAAAAAAGGCAAAGATGAAAGAAGTGCAAATAACAGGACTCTAAGCAGCCAATAAATTTCTTTGTAGAGACAGGGTCTCGCTATGTTGCCCAGGCTGGTTTTGAACTCCTGGCCTCAAGTGATCCTCCAACTTCACGTTCTCCAGTGCTGGGGTTACAGGCATGAGCCACTTCATCCTACCTCAATAAATATATATGTATATGAGAGTTTTTTTTTTTTTTAGAAACAGGGTCTTGCTCTTTCAGCCAGACTGGAGTGTTCACTGCAGCTTCAAACTCCTGGGCTCAAGCAATCCTCCTGCCTCAGCCTCCCGAGTAGTTGGGACTACAGGCATGCATCTGGAGGCCCAGCTAATTTTTCTATTTTTAGTAGAGACCAGGTCTGGCTCTGGTTTCAAAAGCCTGACCTCCAGTGATCCTCCTGCCTCAGCCTCCCAGAGTGCTAGGATTACAGCTGTGAGCCACCGTGCCTGGCCCCGATTTCATTTGGGTAAAAATGTATACATGACTCCATGTGTGTATATGGATGGAGATTTTTCTAAAATTTTAAGGGCGGGTTTATCTTTGATTGCTGGAGTCTCTGATGAGCTTTTTTTTTTTTTCTTACTCAGTACAGGGAATCCTGTGTAGAATCTGATGAGTTTTACTCTCTTCTTTGCTGTTCTGTTGTTTGGATGTTTTCTCACCAAAGTATGAGAGCTGACTGACCATCGGAGACCTGCCCTGAACTCTGGACTGATTAAACCTCTCCTTCGACAGGTGCGAAACTGCCCCGGAGAGAACGACCCGACCTGGCAGGGGCCTCTACCCCTCTCTGCAAAGACCCACTCGCCACCGGGACCCCCACCCCACTCACTCCAGCTCCCCCTTCTCACCCGTCGGGGCCTGCGCCCGGGCAGGGAGGGGGAGGATGCGGCAGACGTCGGCTGGTGCCCTGCCGGGACCTCCAGGAGTCCCAGCCTGGGCTTCGCGGTTGGGGGCGCCCCTAAACCCGCCCGGACCCCCAACGTGGACAGTACCGCGGCCATTCCCCACCCCCACCCGGAAACATCTCGTCTCCGTGCCTGCGCCCTGGGTCCCTGGCAGGTCCCCCGGCCCTGAGGCCACCCTTCACCCCCACCCAGGCCCAAGCACCCGACCCGATTAGGACCCCCTGCTCCTCCAGGGCCCGGCCCCTCCCCCTCCCAAAATCCCCGCCCCCTTCCAGGACCTCCACCCCGTCCCAGGTTCGAGCCCCCGCCCCGTCCCAGGACCCTGCCCCTTCGCAGGACCCCGCCCCCACCCAGGTTAGAGACCGCGGAGCTCCAGGGCTCCAGACCCCTCCCCGACGCGGCCCCGCCCCCTCCCACGACCCCCGTCCCGCCCAGGCCCAGGCCCCGGCCCCCGCCCGACCCGACCCCGCCGCGCGCGCACTCACCCTCCCGGCAGCGCCGCCTCCAGATGGTGTCGGTGTGCAGGATGCGCCGGAACTTCGTGCAGACCTGGGCCAGGCTGGGTAGGTCGGTGCCGGGCAGCGAGGCGAAGATCTCCACCAGCAGCTCGGGCGGCAGCTCCAGCAGCGAGCAGCGCGGGGGCGACGCGGGGCCCGCGCACGGGCCGCCCCCCAGCCCGGCCAGCGTCGCCGTGCCCGCCTCGATGCGCTCCTCCTCGGGGTCCGTGTCCGGCTCGCTGTCTGCCGCCGCCGTCTCGGCCGGGCCCCGGCGCTGCTGGCGCCGCCGACACCCGCGCGACGGGCCCACACCACATAGGCGAGCGCACACCGCCATGCCGGCACTGACGGCCGGACGCCGCGCTCTGCGCACGCGCGCCAGGCCCCGCCCCGCGCCGGCCACGCCCCCACCAGCAGGGCGCGCCCGGCCGAGTCGCAGAACTGGCCCCGCCTCCGTGAAACCCCGCCCCAGGGCTGCGGGCTCCCCCCGCCCGGTTGCAACTTTCGGACGCTCGGCGCGTCCTGCCCGGGGCCTGGTCTCGCCTCCTCTCTCGCGAGATATGCTCCCCGGCGCGAGAGAAAGAGCCGAATACTGTGGGAGCGAGGAGGATGACCCTCGGCGACAGAGCTGGCGCGCCAGCGACGCGCACAGGCGCCTCTCACGGACCCGCCAGCGTAGACGGGCGCGTGTCCACTCCAAACGCAGGAGCCAGGTACACCTAAACTGCGTCTGTCTTCCCTTTTCTCTTTACATAAACGCGACACTCCACCACTGCGAACATGGCAACGGGAAGGCCGCTGCCCTGCGCCTCCGGGCTCTGCGGGGCCTCCTGCGACCCGCGCCCACCTGCGCCCGGTCCACCTGTATCCCGCCGCCCATCTGCGCCCTGTCCCCGGCTGCCCGCGCCCACCTGGGCCCCGCCCAGCTGCGCCCCACGTGCCACCTGTATCCTGACCCCTGCGGCCCGCGCGCCCACCTGCACCCGATCCACCTGCGTCCCACACGCCCGGATGTGCCCCTGGCAGGCGAGGTCCACCTGGGGATGACATGCGCAGACGCGTAGCTACTCTGGTGTGTGGCCAGCAGGATGCTCACTGCACATCCCTGTGACCTTTTGTTCCACGTGAGTATGTGAAATACGTAAACATTAAGGAAGTTAAAAAGGCGCATCGCAGGGGCGCAGCCTGAGACGCTGCTCTGTGCGTGGCTGCCAGTCTCGGAGCTCGATGCTAAAGTCCGCAGCGCTGCGCACAGGTGTAGGGACGGGCTCCAGCCCTCACGTGCTGGGGTGTTGCTCGAAGGCCACCGGCACCACCTCCGGAAGGTGAGATGCAGATAAGGGGGCTGTCGACCTGGTCCGCAGAGTCCAGTAAACCGTGAAGCGCATCTTCCGATGAAAACAGCCAGGCAGATGCGCCCAAGCCCGAACCTGGGGCATCTCGGGTCCACCCAGTTGGAAAACAAATGCTGTAATAAGTGACCTCCCTGCGCCTAGACCCCGGTTTTCCAATCCTTCCTCCGGTGTTGTCAGAACGCTGCCCTTCGCCCTTGCTTCAATAACAATAATAAATAAAAACCAAGTCATCGTGTGACTCGCTAATTTACAAGTATTCAGTGATCATGCAGAGCCCCTCCCAGCCTGGCTTGGTCCACGTGCACCTGCCCACGGGGCCACCCAGTCCTCCGCCCAAACCAGCCTGCGGCTCACTTGCTCTGTGACAGGCAAGCTGTGTGTCCCCTGTGCCACTAAACGGCCACACCCTGCCGCCTTTTCCCAGAGGAGAGAACGGTGGCTTTATTGTAGCGCATCCTATCGTTTTATTACAAACATGTTTCCCTTTGACCTGCTCCTCTAGACATATCCCATCACGTGCTGTGACATTAAACATCTTGTGATCAGTGAATGTTCACTGACTGAATGTTAAACCAAAAAAAAAAAAGAACAAAACACATAAACTGGCAAAAAGACTGAAAAACGAGAAACAGGAACCAAACAGAGAAGCCTGGGGGATCAGTCAGAGATTCAAGCCAGGAAGTATCTCAGCATGCAGGAAGGCATCCACAAATTTCATAAACATTCACAGAATGCCTGACTAGCCTATGTGCTATGTCATGTCTGTAGCCACAGATTCCAAAGTACAATCCTTGCCACTGTTGTGTTTCAGTTTATTTATTTTATTGTATTTTATTTTTTGAGATAAGGTCTCACTCTGTCACCCCAGCTAGAGTGTAGTGGCGTCAGCCTAGCTCACAGCAACCTCAAATTCCTGGGCTCTAGCGATCCTCCTGCCTCAGCCTCCCCAGTAGCTGGGACAACAAGAGCTTGCCACCACACCCAGCTAATTTTTCTATTTTTAGTAGCGACTGGGACTGGCTCTTGCTCAGGTTGGTCTTGAACTCCTGGGCTCAAGTGATTCTCCTGCCTCTGGCTCCCAAAGTGCTGGGATTACAGGTGTGAGCCACCGTGCCTGGCCTCAGTTTATCTGTTTTTTAAAAAGTCTATCCCTTACCAGACCTTATACTAGGGCTGGGTATAAAAAGATTAATGAAACACATTTTTCCCCAGAACAGCTTCAAGTTTATTTAAATACACAATATAATTTAAGTTTCCATCTTTAGAAGAATGGCTGTAGTAGTGAGTGTTCATAATTTGCATTATGCAACTATGCAGATCCAGCCAGGTGTGGTGGTGCAGGCCTGATGTCCCAGCTACTCAGGAGGTTCAAGGCTAGCCTGGGCAAAAGACTGAGATCCCTGTCTCTAAAAATATTAAAATTAAAAAAATTACATACAAATATATATGTATTTCTATAGATAAGTGTTCACAGATGCCTCTCTTCAGCAAGAAAATATTCCAAACTGGTAACAGTGGCTATCTCTGAGGCAGTGAGGGATTGGGTAGCAGTCAACAGAAACTTTTGTTTTTTCTTTAGTCTTTAAGTACCTTAATGGTTAGGAAGTATTCATATATTGTATAATTAAGAATAAAAGACAAGTTTTAAAAGGGAGAAAAGACATACACATGAAAATATAAATAACCATATCAATACGAGATGGGGCCAGAATTTGAACTCCTGAAGCACCAGGTTAAACACTCATGAATCTGGGAATGACAAATGACACAGAGATGAAAGCGGTGTTTTGGGAAGCCAATGTGGGCTTCAGTATGCAACATGGTACTCACACAAATTGTATGCACGATGAGTTTGTGTGGTACATAAGCATTTTTATATTGGTTTAGTAATCGATATACATAAGTCAAAATGTAACTAGTACATCAAATGTATGATTGCAAGGATGTTACTGCTGGTGACAAAGCTATTTTTAAATACTTTAAATAAAAAGTGAGTTGTGGCCAGGCATGGTGGCTCACACCTGTAATCCTAGCACTTTGGGGGAGGCCAAGGCCAGTGGATCACTTGAGGTCAGAAGTTCAAGACCAGCCCGAACAAGAGCGAGATCCTGTCTTTACTAAAAATAGAAAAATTAGCCAGGCATGGTGCACGCATGTAGTCCCAGCTACTGGGGAGTCTGAGGCAGGAGGATCACTTGAGCCCATGAGTTTGAGGTTGCTGTGAGCTATGATGACACCACTGCACTCAAGCTGGGGCGATAGAGCAAAACTCTGTCTCAAAAAAAAAAAAGCTGTTTAAAACAAAATGGTAATAGTAGTATAGACGAAGGCGACACATGGATAAGCACAGTTGAAAATCACAGGACTAGAGGATAAAAGAGCCTGACAGTAGGATTAACAGAAGCTGTGTACAGTGACCCATCTTCCATCTTCCACAGCTGCAAGTGGGGGGATCAGTACTGACCACCAGAGCAGAAAGGAAAGGACGGCTGTGAGAGCTTGCATGAACCATGCTGGTGAGAAGAGGAAAGAGTTAGTGCCAGCGGAGAACTATTACGCATCTAATCCTGAAAGCTTAATACGTCCTTGAAACACTTTCATAATCCCTTATGTAGAACTGCATCTTTACAAAGAACAAAAGGAGGGTGCATTCATTCTAAAATGTGGGAGCACTAGATAGAAGAGATCATTTGCTTTAACACCGTGATGAGGCTTTACAGTAATGGGCTCTTTGTCAGAAGAACTGATAACATCTAAGGAAATAAGTAGAATATAGGGCTGGGCGTTTTTCACTTGATTGTCTCAAAGGTCACTGGAAGTCATATTTCTTGGAGTTAAGAAAACCAGGTTAATTTTACCTGTACGAGTACTCAGAATCTGAATGTGAAAAAAAATGGCATCTTACCCACAGCTCAGAAGAAATAGTCAGACTAACCAGAAAGAAGGGAAAATACTCAAAGGCTACATAAACAAGGGGGTCACAGTTGAAAATAAGAGAGCTCCATACTCCCTCTGGAGTCAAAGCTGTAAACACAGCAATCCTACAGAGTTTTCTTAGAATTAAACAAGCAAACAAAAAGGCGGTGGGACCTCAGTCAGTCTCAGGAAATAACTCCAGGCTATGGGAAGGATTTATGCAACTGCCAGTGCTAATCTGTGCTGTATCAAGTTGTACACAGAGGCCCAGCTTCCCTGGGGACAAGAAACCAACACACAACACCTGCTCTGGCTGCTGACAGCCACACCAGCACCCAACGCCTGCAACCTACTGAGTGTCAACTTTTAGATCCTCCTGACTAAGTCCCTCCTGAGAATAGCTCCTGGCACTGCTCTTGAGCAATACTTGTTTGTTTACTTGTTCTAACGAGCAGAGCGATGACACCACGATTGATCGGACACCTGGCCAATGCCAGCCTGGATGGCATGGACGGCGGCCAACCAGAGGCAGGAGAGGTGGGCCAGGCCCAGCAGGCCTGGGGCGCTGGGCAAATCCTCCGCAGGACTTGCCCTCCATGTTGAGTGTGGCCAGGATAACCCTACTGTGTTGTGGGCTGCGGGGTCGTGCTCCTGCTTCATTTGACAGATTCTCAGACGTTGCTAGACAGCATGATTTACTGCCACTGACATCATTAAGGCTGGAAGATCACATTCGATTTTTAGCAGTTACATCATTTCCCCCATGGTTCTGCTCATTTCATGGCATGAAAAAAGAAATAGGGTGAGTTATTTTAAACTGCCACCGTAGGCTGGTCTGAGTGCAGTGGTGTGTGCAACTAATTGATCACAACCAGTTATAGATTCCTTTGTTGCTTCTCCACTCCCAGTGCTTCACTTGACTAGCCTTAAATAAAAGAAAGAAAAAATAAATAAATAAAAATAAAACGGCCACCGCTGAGTTTTCTAGAATGAATGGTTATTTGATAAAAGAGCACCATGAAATTCCTATAGAAAACATTGAATAAACTAAAAATATGTATTCTTGCTCTTCTACTTTACATGGATTATTTCAGGGAACATTAATGTTTATGTTAATATTATTCATTTTAAAAATTCATACCATGCTCATATTAACTAGCTCAAAATAATTAATGAGTAATATTTACCACTGAATATTGTTCACTACATTAAATGGTCTATTAAACCGCAATCTTTTGGATCACATGAAATGTTTTACATATACTCAGGCATACTTCTGCTTTCAAAAGTTGCATGAAGTTGCTTCTAAATTTATATTTATTTGTATAACTTATACATTACGTGTCTAAATGTGCTGTTCTTACGTGGATTGACGCTTACGCAACATCTTTACCTCCAGCTGCTTTGGATTACTTCCTGAGAAACACGGAGGGATGTGTGGGTTTAAATTCAAGCCAGAATTAGAAGTTAGGGGTAGAACTGTAACAGCTTTGCAAATGCGAACTTCAGTACTGTATTTCAAAAACACAAAGAGTGACCCTGGCCCATCACTATCACAACCCTTGAGGCTACTTCCTCTGGCAATGAACCCAAGGTCTGGGGTAATCTGGCAAAGCTTTATGGATGCCTAAGGGTAGGAAAATATGAGACTCTCCTTTCCCTCCCCCCATCTCCATATGCCAGATATCGATTTTTTCCCTCTTCTTGCATTTGGAACGGTTGTCCCAAAAGAGAAAGAAAAAGCTCATTCCTTACAAAGAAATTAAGCCAAGAAAGCACTCACCAGTCAATACTTAATATCATAAAAATCCAAAAAAGAAAGTAATACATAGTCCGCTCTTTTTTAAGGCTTCAAAACTGATCATTTTGCGTTTGGCACAAGGGTAGGTACATAAGGTACACTCACTGGATGTCCTTTTTCAATTTTTACAGAGCAGAAGAGAACCAAGCCACAGACGTCTTCCAAAGAACACCATCCTGGATCATGTGACGGCATACCTGGGGCTCAAAAAAATCTTCCTTTGGAACTTCGGGAACTAGATAGAATGTTTAAGTACTATTCTTTATTAATCATATAACTATTAGAGATTTTTGAGGTAAAGAACTATGACAGAGAAAACAAAGTGGCATGTGCACAAATGCAGTTTTAATTTCATAAGCAGTAGTTCTGGTGGTGGGAATAATTTATTTCCCTCACCCCAGTAATAATTAATTGTACAAGAGTCTACAAAAATCTTTGGCTTCTCCATAAGGAAAGAGATCTCAACTGTATAACACCACTTTGAGAAATGTATCTCTGTGTGCTTTGTATGTCTGGAGTTGATGAGATAAGAGTACATTAGCCTAATCCAATTACTTCATCAAACAGGCATTTAAGAAAGGCTTTTACAAAGTCAAAAGGGGAAAGCCTGGAATGATGGGAATCTTTCAAAGTGTTAGATATTAAAGAATAAAAACAGTCGAAGATTCTGGCGCTGTTCATTACGATGTGCTCTTCCTACGTTGAGATGTGCAGTAACGATAATAACTAAACGCAGCAAAGCGATTTATAGACTACAGACTACTTTTGTTCCTCACAAAACACTTGGAGTTCTAAATTATCCTTGCCCTTTTGCAAATGAGTCTGAAACTAATAAAATTCGTTACTTAAGGTTGCTCATTTGGTTTAGTGGTTGAAAGACAGCGTATGAAAATGACTCGTTATTGGAGAGACGTGCGCGTGGTGAGTAGCAACCGATGTGACAGCACACAAACTGTGAAGCTCCAGGGGACTTCCAGAAGTCACCCAGCAGCTGCAGTATCTTGTCAAAAGAGGAACTCGCCCAATACGAAGGCCTTAAGACAAAGCCCAGTTCCCCTAGACGTTCTCCAAGGTTGGATTCTATCAGACACGGCCGGAGTTAACTCATTTCTCTTCCTGGTCCAGACAGCATGTGGCAGGAGTTACCAGCGGCGTGTCCTTAAAAACAGCAACAAACCGAGATGTGTTAGATCCCGACAGCCACTAACGCAAAGAAACCAAAACCTTATCCCTGAGGCAGGATACGCCAGGGAGCAGCGAAAACAATCTTTACTTCCAAGTGGCAACGGCGTTGGTCATCAGCATGCAACGCTGGGAAACTGAGGCTGAGTGACGCAAGAGCAGCGTGGCCACTCCGGAAGCCGCTCCCGGCCCGGCCGCCTCACCCGTTTGGCACGGCGGGGACACCGGTGTCGCCGCCCGGCCGGCTCCAGCCCCCGGGTGACCGCGCCCGGGAGGGTCCGGCCTGCCCAGGCTCCCTGGGGGCCGTTGCTGCCCGTGTTCCCGCCGGCCGTCGGGGCAAGCTCCGAGGACCGCCCCTCCGCGCTCTGGACCTGCGGGGCGGAGGCCCCGGGGCGTGAACAAGCCGGACACCGCTCGCCACCCCTAGGCAACCGGCCCACCCTTCCGCGCACGCGCAATCCTGCCGCGCACGCGCCGGCCCCGCCCACTGCGCTGCGCGCGGCTGCGGGTTCCGCCACGCCCGCCATGGCGGCGGCCCTGGCGGGCCTTGGCCCCGCCTCCCGGTGGCGCGACGCAGGTCACCTGACCCGGCTGCGGGTTGAGGAGACACAAGGGAAGTCGCTGTCGCCAGAGTCGGAGCCTCCGCCGTTCCCCGGAACCTCCGGGACCCTCCGCGCAGCCAGCCACTCCTCACGCCATGCCGTCGGAGAAGACCTTCAAGCAGCGTCGCACCTTCGGTGGGGGTCGCGGCGGCGGGGCCGGGGGCTAGGGGCCGGGGCCGAGCGGGGCCTGGAGCGGAGCTGTGGAGGGCCGAGCGGGGCGGCGGGGCCGGGGGCTAGGGGCCGGGGCCGAGCTGGGCCGGGGGCTGGGAGCCAGGCCTGGAGCCGAGGGCCGAGCTGTGGAGGGCTGAGCGGGGCGGCGGGGCCGGGGGCCGAGGGAGGCCGGGGCCGAACGGGGCGATGGGACCGAGGGCCATCGTCCCCGGGGGCTCCTGGGCTGCCGATCCCCCTCGCCTCCCGCCACCTTGGCCCGGCCCCTCCCTCGAGCGCTTCTCTGGGAGCGTCGGCTTCTGGGTCGATGGGCCCTGGGTGCGGAGCTGGGGCAGGTCCGCTCTAAAGAGGTGCGGCTGGGGGTCCAAGCGAGTCACCTTCAGGAAATTTGTATTAATGGAAAGGGAAGGTCCACCTGACACGTGTGCCCACTTAGGAACGTCGGTACCTTGGTAGAGAGGCGCGAAGACTGAGCTCCCGGACGCGGTCCGGGCAGTATTTAGAACTGCTGTCGCTCTGGGGCGGGGGCCGGTGACTTTCCTCCCTGGTCGGCAGCTGTGCTCTTACCTTTTCTGCCAGTTGACAGGGGAGGCCCACCGTAGGCATGCTGACATCTGGTTGAAATGAAAGTGTCATCGCAATACTTAAGCACACAGATGAGGAGAAAGAAGTGATTATTTCTCTCTTTAAGCAAGAATACTCTGCAGCGACATCCCGGCGGTTTCGGATGCCTGTTTTGCAGGACTTGCTTGTGACAGCTCTGAACGATACGGGAGTCGTGGGAAAGCGGTGTCATTCCAGTGGACAGCGAGATTCGTGTGGTGATCCTCTTTGGGGTCTTAAACAGTGGCGCTGTTGGTCTGCTTGTGCCTAGTTTCTTGGAAGAGTCTAGAAGGAACTTAGCATTCATTTGAGTTCGGATATGGTTTTGCGTGTCTCATTATTTAAAATTATTTGATTTCTTGTGCCTGAGAAGTTTCAGTAAATGGCAGTTTACATTGGTCTACCAAGTGTATCTTTTCATACAGCCTGTTGGGGCAGTTTGTTGGTTAGCAAGACGTAGACATGCCTTTTTTTGTTAGAAATTTTTCTCTTTAGTGATCTTAATGAACTTAATATTGTCTAAGGCTTTATGGAGACCTAAGAGCAACATTTGAGGTAGATTTGCTGTTTTATCTGGTTTCTATCTTCACCAACTCTGGCATGGAAATTAATGGGGGACATTTTTGTAGGAGAGGTGCCCTTTTTTCTCATCATGCAAACTATAGTTTTGCTTATAGTACTTTTGGATTATTCTGGAAAAATCCTCAAGGAAGAGTAGGTAGTAAGAATGGGAAAGCAGATTAACACTCAGAACAAGGAATCGGCCTGGAACCTGAAAGTGGCCTTGGGGGTAAACCAACAGGAATGCCCCCTCCCCCATTGGTGTATATATCTTACATACGCTGTATTTTCTGGTAGTTCTCCTTAGCTCACCTTTATTTCTCCCACCACCTTTAAAGATTTCTTTAATAGTCATTTTGTAGAAAAGTGTCAAATATCATTTAATAGCTATTGCCTTTCCTTGCTTCTGATTTTGGTAATCTTGACAACCAGTGCTGACAATTTTCAGAGATTTGTAGCACAGCAACAAATTATAGAAATTACTTCTGAAAGTATAGTCTTTATAACACAGTAAATAAGGGAAATCGGTTCTTTGGAGAGAACCTCTTTATAGAACCTAAGACCAGCCCCAGTTGGCTTGAATAATTCTTTCTCTTTCCAAGTGAGTGAGTTTACGGCTAATTTAAAGCTGAATGTAGCTCTGCTGGTATCCTCCACCAGGACTGAGAAGGTTCTTAAAGTTGACTTGGATCTCAGGGTTCCTACAAAACAAACCTCTTTTGTAGCTAAACAAACTGGGTGGAGCCAGGAGGGGAAGATCATGGTCCGCCTAGTGGCAGAGTCTGGACTGGTTCCCGTAGCCTCCTGGCCTGGATCCCAGTCTCCTGCAGGTAGCCATCCTGTCTAACGTGAGGAGGGGACCAAGACTGAGCCAGGAGACATGGAGGGTCCTTGCAGATGGTTTTGAAAAATTTAACCCACTTCAAAAATTAAAATTGAGCAAAGTGGGTATTTGATCTTCTCAAATGTAATTAATTTCACTCCCATTTTCTTCTGGTGCGCCCCAGTTTTCTAAATGACAGATTCGTTTCCCAAATACTGTTCTGAAATTTTGCCAAGGTTGGTAAACTTCGGTCTTAAGCTGCCCCAACGAAAATGTTTGTCTCTGAGAGGTTTATGGGTTGCTCTAGAAAAAACAGCTCAGGCTGCTGTAATGGGGGGCTGGAGAGTGATTTATGTGGAAGCCTGGGTGGCACTCACGGGTGGCTGGGATGTTACACTCATGGCTTATCAACAGAGATTGGGGGCAAATGTTTATTATGCTTCCATTCTATTCGGGAAATGAATCCTGGAAAATGGGTGTAACTAAAATTTTACTTTTTAAATGCTTGAGGGTATCTTGGACAACTTTGCAAATAATATGCTAGTAAAAGTTCGACACCTTAGACTCCTGCCCTTCAGTTTTGTCTGTCTGTAAGACTTGTAAGGATTCTTAGAGACCATAGGAATCTGGGGAACCAGATGTCGATGTGTGTTTGGAGCAGCATTCATTTCCATTTACAGCTTTGGTTCAGTTGCTTATGTACCACTTCTGTGTACGAGCCTGAGCCCTGGGGGTGTGGAGAGGGCTGCAGCTGGGCCTGAGGGCAGGGCCGGTCTGCTGTGGAAGACAAGGAGTAAACACATCTACTGCCCTAGGAAACGGGGGAGCAAAAGACTCCCCCTCCTTCTATACGTCCATACCTGTTGTTGGCAATGCTTTAGTTAAACGTACTATTAACCTCTGGAACAGCTGTCACTAAGAAAAAGAGCATCCACCAAACACAGTTACTCCAGACTCACTGGGTTTTCAGCGCAGCTGGGCAAGATGCTCAGGTAAGTTTATTATAGCTGAATTATAGTTTATTATAGCTGAATTTATCTTTATTCTCCTACTTACTTGGTAGGAACATGCACTGGCAGCAGTCTGTGAAGTTGCCGTCTTTGTCCACAGCAAAGATGTTTTATTTAGTTTATATTTATGTTTAGAAGCTGATTTTAAAATGTTGGGTGGTCCAAATCATGTTCCAACTGGACAGTGTATGTATGTATTCAGTAAATTAGTATTGAACACTAAAAAAGATGTTGGGTGGGAAAATAGAACAGTATATGGCTGCACTTGCACACAGGAATTTTTTATAATAGTAGTATTTATAAAGAGTGATAATAAAATTGTTTTAATCCAGATGAGATTGGCGACAATACTAGAATAAATTTATATAGGTCATAGCATCTTCTTTGCAGAGCCACCTTCTCAGGAAGTTAATGACATTGATCATTTATTTCCAGATACCATGACAATGAATCCTACTATAGTAAATTAAGCTGATTTTGTTCATTTTTTGGTTGAAAGCTTTAAATAATGTCATCTAAATCATTATGTTCACATACTGCTTTGTAATGACATGTCTCTCCAACTATTGTCAGGTTATTGAGAACTGGACTTGGCGTGTTTTCTCCTGCATTGTTCAGAGAGCCTAGTATAACTGTTGAAATTATAAAGAAGTGATTGTATTAAAAGGGAGAATAGAGATATTCTCACAAAAGTATTCAATAGTAGATTTTGTGCTGTAAGCTTTGCTTTCTTTTAGGCACTGAGCAAAACTATTTAAAACTCAAAGAGGATATTCTTTTCTTTCTATATTCGTTTCTCTTGAACAGTTTCTTTTCTCTTAAGCACCGTTATCAGTAAAAAGTTGGAAATAATAAGGAAATTGTATTGAATAATCTATGATTTATAATGGATTCCTATGCCAACTTTAAAAACTATGGAAAATTAACAGAAATAGATGTGAACATTACAGGTGGTAGGAGTCCTTGGCGGGAAGATGGGACTCCTGCGCGGTTAACCTGCTTAGTACACCTGACTACAAACCTGGGGTTCTGGTCCGTCGGAACTCGGGGTTCTGCACTACTGGTTTCGTGTCACACCACTTGATAGAGCCACGCAGCTGCCGCATGGTTTTCTCATACTTTGCCTTTGGCCTTAGATACCAGCCTTTGTCAGACACGAAGTGTCACTGTTTGGTTCTAGGGAAGATGTCTTCACCGCTCTGCTATGCCACAGCTAAGCACCGCTGAATTTAGATGTGGAACCAGTAGAAATGCTAGGAAGAAGCTTCCTGGCCCTAAATAACACCCATGTCTCTTCCTTTCATTGCAGAACAAAGAGTAGAAGATGTCCGACTTATCCGAGAGCAGCATCCTACCAAAATCCCGGTAGGTAGTCTCCGGCATCTGTGTTTGCTCATCATTAATGTATGCAGAGGAGAATACCGTGGCAAGTACAGCTTCAGAACACTGCTGCTCAAGCACACCCATTCGACAGGGATTTCTGTAGGGATCCGTAGACATTCAGACCCTGTGTGTCAGTTTCATAACCTAGAATGGAGGTTTTTTTTGTTTTTTTTTTTTTAAGTGATGGGGTCTTACTGTGTTGTCCAGGCTGGAGTGCAGTCACTATTCACAGGCGGGATCATAGGGCACTACATCCTCAAACTCCTGGGCTCAAGCAGTCCTCCTGCCTCAGCCTCCCAGGTCTCTGGACTACAGGCACCCAGCTTAGAAATGAGATATTATTTAACAGTTTTACTATCTAGTCATTCTTCCTAAGTCTGAGTTTGCTGCCTTAATATTATATATTTCACAAATGTAAGTATTTGGGGAGAGAGGAACAGGAGGGCTAGAACTGTTGATGTATTATTATGGAAAGAAGTATTACCTGTCTTTTTTTTTTTTTTTCTGGGATGGTCTTGCTTTGTTGCCCCAGCTAGAGTGTAGTGGCATCATCATAGCTCACTGCAGCCTCAAACTCCTGGGTTCAAGGGATCCTCCCGCCTGAGCCTCCCAAAGTGCTGGGATTACATGCATGAGCCACCACACCTGGCCCTATTACCTGTCTTTTAAAGGAAGCAAACAGACTACTGCTATGGAAAAATCAGTAGCTCTCAGGATTTAAACGTAACTGCAAATTCAAGGATGACACAGAGTCTCCTGCTTCTTTGCAGAAGGTGGAGAAAAGACACTGTTCTTTCTTGTCATGTGTCGGGGCCTCAGATACTAATGGCTTTGCCCAGCCATCAGCATCTTCTGCTCTAAACCCTGCTCATTAAACAGGCCTTCTAAGGTATTCGGTCTAGAGGAACTTACCTTTGGTTTCACACAGGTTAAGGACGAGACCTAGATTCGAGGTTACTGAGTAATCTTGGACTAGCTACTAAAGTTCTGAGCGGAGTTCCAGCATCCTCATCTGTAGAATGGGAAGAGAATCCCATGTGGTTATTGCAAAGGTTTGCATAGTTCTGGGCCAGTGGCAGTCACTTACTGTAGGCGGACAGTACATCTTAATTTTGTAGAGGGCTGAGAAAGGAACTCCAATACTGAGTTCTGTGGACGCTCTCATGTTTGGCTTTCCGACTGGTCGATTCACACAGAATTGAGAGGGGTAAGGGGGTAAACAATGGCTGGGGTTAGAGCCGCTCTGCTGGCTGTGTTGGGGTTTTAAAAGTGGACAGAAGGAGGAATAAATGGGGTCTGCTCAGCAGTTTCCCAGCTGCACGATTAGCTACAGTAAAACACACGCTTGTTCTGTTTTCCCGAGACTAGGTGGAAACTTCACAGTCGTCTCTCTTGGCCCCGGGGCGAGCTTCCAGGGAGGGCCCTCCTAGACTAAGCAGAATTTCCTGGAGTGTTTCTGTGCTTTTGAGCACCTGCCACATCTGTTTGCTAGCACACGGTAGCAGGCGGAACCAAACAGCCAACCAGGGCTGGTTCCACTGCCTCCTTTTGAAACATGAATCTCTGTGTGCACTGACAGCCACCTTTTCTTCTTGTAGTTTCGGGTTCTTCGCAGAAATGTACGTATTTGTATTTCCACATGCTCGTGACACCTGAACAGGTCCAAGAACTGAGCTCTTGCAGGTGCTCACTTGCTGAGATCCGGGACGGCCAGCGAAGCCCGGGTGAGGTCAGGCCTGGGTCTCCGCCGGGGCCCTTCCCTCTGTGCCTCTGCCTTCAGTGAAACCTTCCGCAAGGCACTTTTCAGGTCTGACCAGATGTCCCATCCCACGACTTACACATCTCTCATGAATTAGAAGAGTAAAGGAAAAATAAAATAAGAACTGAACAGTAAACCAGTCATTTACATACGGTTGTGTTTTCATGGAGATTAACAACAAATAAGAGTCAGGACCTGCTAGAACGGTGCCTCCCACAACAGAGCAGACCAGACCCAAGGCAAACGAGAGCAGAAAGGTACCCCCAAGATAATCATTGGGCATTTCCCAGACTCTTGTGTGTTCCTTTAGTAGAAAGATTCTAAATTCTTGAATTTTTCTTATTCTGTGACATTTTCTGAGTTCACCTGGGCCCAGGACCCAAGATTTCTGTGCTGCCTCTAATTTTTTCTGCCACGTAAACCCAGGCCAAGTGGCGTCTGCACACTGACACGTCTTTGTGGACAGCACGCTTCTGAATGTGCCCATTAGATAAAGCTCTGGTCTTACCAAGAAAGACAAAGACAGCTTGGCTAGGCCTTACACAGAACCTTACGTAGGTCCCACACAATGGAACAATGTACAGAAAAGCATTTTTCCTTTCCAGAGAAACGAGAAGATTTTCCATACCTATCTCTCAGCTTGCATCGTTTTGACGTGGTAAAAGAGTTAACATTATATGGCAGAGTATATCTGTGGCACTCAGAAAACACAAATGATAAGGAGGCTCAAAGGTCTGTGGTCAGACTTTATAGCTATTTAGAACTAAAACTTTTTTTTTGTTCCTCCGTGGAAAGGAAGTATGGCAAGGAGCTAATGGATTCATTTCAATTGTGGAACTACTTTTGTTCCCTACGTAGTTCCAGTACTTAATTCAATTTTAACCTCATTTAAAGAAATATAAAAAATATCTTACCAAAATGAAAGGACCAGGTCCTTCTGTACCAAGTCTGTCTCCAGAACCAGCTAATCATAGTCTCCATTTGGCTTGTCAAATATTTACTTACGATTTTTTTTATGTCAGGTAGAGAAACAGACTCTAGTATGGGAAAACACTGAGCATATGACCATAATTAAGAACTTTTTTTTGTGTGTGTGAGATAGTGTCTCTCGCTGTTGCCTGGGCTAGAGTGCAGTGGCATCATAGCTTATGGGGACCTGACACTCATGGGCTCAAGCGATCCTCCTGCCTCAGCCTCCTGACTAGCTGGGGCTACAGGTGCCCACCCCTGCACCCAGCTAATTTTTGCAGTTTTTGTAGGGGTGAGGTCTTGTTATGTTGCCTAGGCTGGTTGTGCACTCCTGGACTCAAGTGATCCTCCTGCCTCCGCCTCCCAAAGTGCTAGGATTACAGGTGTGAGCCACCGTGCCTGGCTGCACTTACACTTTCATTAAAAGACATGCACTTGCTTTCTTCAGAACGTCTCATGTCTCGAGCACTGGCGGGTACTGGGCTGGACACAGAGTTGCTCTGGATCTTTGCACTTGAAGCCGGTATCCAGCTTCTGCTTCTCTAAGGCTTGGGGTCTTTTTCTGACGACACAGTTTATTTTTTATGGTTCTAAACTCAAACAGAATGAAAGGATACATAGCAAAGTATCTTTGCCACCCTGCAGCCACCTTGCTCACCTGGTAGTGGCCATGACATCTCTTATGTACCATGTTTTGTAAGGGATAGAGGCTGAGCTAGTAACTGGTCACTCTGCATAGGAGACTTTTAAGGAAACTAATCAATGTGCTATTTGAAACCCATTTTGGCCTGTGCCAGTTACAACACAGGAAGCATTTTAGCTATTTTTCATTGTTGATTACTTTTTAAATTTCTTCTGGCTTCTTTTCTAGGTTATAATAGAACGATACAAGGGTGAGAAGCAGCTTCCTGTCCTGGATAAGACCAAGTTTCTTGTACCTGATCACGTCAACATGAGTGAACTCATCAAGATAATTAGGTATTTAATCACCATTGTCTTATATTTCCTTTGTGTAACTTCTCATTATCACACTTACAGATGAATCTCTAGTTCTGATTAAAATCTCTATCAGCTTAATAAAATTACCCAGTGATTCATTTCTCAGGTTGTGTATCTCCTACTTGCTGGACCTCAGGTCCCTTGATTCTTTCATCCCAACATCTAGCATGGATGTTGTTTCTTCTAGAAAGGAAACGTTACAAGTCACTGACGTTTTGTACAGCAAAATTAGTATAAGATAGCACAGACTCGGTGCCATGGCAGTCAGCTGCACTTCTGTTTGTAAACTAGTTTAAACTGCTTTTCTTACATTAGACACTTACTGCCTATTCGACAGCATACTAGCTTAAGACTAGTCTCAGGAGTACGGTAAGAATCATCTTTCAGTGATTACAGCCAATATTGAACATCAGTATAATCATAGAAAATGTCTCTGAGAAGTATTAGATTCAGCAGCAGTTTACAAAATCTTAATATTTTATTGATCAGGGTAGGTGATATTGTTACCCATGCCGCATACTTAATGTATTGATACGTATTTCTTCATATTGTTTTCTTTCAACAGAAGGCGCTTACAGCTCAGCGCCAATCAGGCCTTCTTCCTGCTGGTGAATGGACACAGCATGGTGAGCGTGTCCACGCCCATCTCGGAGGTGTACGAGAGCGAGAAGGACGAGGATGGGTTCCTGTACATGGTATATGCCTCCCAGGAGACGTTTGGAATGAAACTGGCAGTGTAAGACCAGAAAAATGCACCCATTCTAGAACTTTTTAAACCCTTACCAAGGAAAAAAAGGGATGTTACCAACTGAGATTGATCAGTTCATCTAATCACAGATCATCAAAACAGTAGTGTTTTCACCTCCTAGGGTTTTAGGAAGTTGTTTTTGTATTTCAGACAGAAAAACTGAGCTCCAAATGAGCGCATTCAGCTTTGGAAAACCATTATCACTTAACGTAGGCTATCTTGTTTTCAAATCTTAGAAATTTAAAAATAAAATACTTTGCATTCTAAGTTGCCAACACATAGACCTTCAAGTTATTTTAATGCTCCTTTTCCCCCAATAGGAACTTGCAATTTGAGCCATAATCGAAAGGCATTCAGAGAGACACTGAGTCTTCTCTTTAGGTTCCCAGAACCTGTCACCTTTTTATAGAAGGGTTTCTATTCAACTGGAGAAACCTTCCTGGGAGTCCAGCCTGTGTCTTTAGGCAGAAGTTAGTCAAGCACGATCCCCCAGAACACAGTGGCTGTGATAGCTGGCGCAAAAGCAGGGTGAATGGGGTGTGCCGGGAAACAACTCTGAACCGCTGCTCGAGGTTCCTGACTCTTAGCAGTTGACCCCAAGTCCACGCTCTCTGGACGGTTACAGAAAAGCACCACCACTCAGTAGGAACCTTGAATAATTTATAATTTTGGTCTAGCTTTTTAAGAGGCCCCAGAGAAAAAGAGTGGTATTTCTTCTTTTGAATTTTCTCTAAGAGCTCAAATTAGTGCCTGCATTGGTAGATGAACGAGCAGTTGTACCACCGTCGTTCCTTAGGACAGTGGTAGAAACCACAGAGTAGGAAAATAAAAAGCATCAACATTCAGATGCACTCCTACCTTTTGGCTTAAAGCTATAGGTGATCCATGTTTTTTTTTTACGTTGGGTGTATAACTAAGATGTTATTGAAAGGTTTTCACATTTTAAAGAGTAGTTCAGTTATCACTTAGGTCAAACCACCATTCTCCCACTCTAAGCGCATGTCAGTTGTGGAGGAAACACAGCAAAACAAGACGTATGCTCTTCACAAATACTAACGCAGACTTAACCATCTTCCGAGTCCAGCCTGTGACAAACCAGTGCTTCCTACTCCTGCATGGGGTTCACTGTTCTGTTTTCTTGGGAGTATCAGAGAAAGATCACAGTGGAACCACTTCAGACTGCACATGTAGCAGGCCGCAGCTTACCCGTGTGTCGAGATGCGTGTGGAATACCTGTATCTGTCAGAGACGTTTACTGTGATGGAGGGCTATGCACGAGTCCTCACCTCATCTTTGCTCATTATAAAGGGGTCCCGTCACCTGCTGTCACTGCATGCACGTGTCTACTTGGCTAACTTTTAATATGTATATTTTTACATTATGTAAATTCTTAACCAGCCTGTCTTTAGATTGTACACATTATATCTGACATTCTTGTAACTACTATGTGACCAGTAAGATTCCTATAAGAAGTACTGCTTTAAAAAAAAAAAAAAAAAAACCACGCTGGGAGTGCGCGCGTGCGTGTGCGAGACCTGTATCCCACTTTAGTGGTTGGTCACTTTATTTATAGGATCTTTAAAACAAGTACATTTTTAATGAACTAAGGTGAATAAAGGCACAATTAAAAACTGTCATCAAAGCTTAATTTAACAGGATCAGTATGTGAGACTCCAGATCCCATACTTTTGGTTCTCTCCAGAGCCAAGTAGGGTCATCATCTTCCCAACACGGAGCCTCCAGGCCGCCCGCCCGCACCTTCCTCACCTTGGTCAGAGCCCCTCCGCCTGGTCTTGCAAACTGAATTCTCTTGAGAACTTACAAACCTGCTACAGAGTGGAGGATGGGTGTGGGACCAGGCGTTTTGTGGGACTAAACGCCTGACAACACACTGCCCTAAACCAACCGCCACCAAAGTGGAACAAGCACAAAGGGTACAGAGTGTGGCAGGTATGGTCATGAAAGTGTGACCTCAGGTGACCAAGTGGGGAGCTGTGGCATTAGGTAAAGAGAAATAGCTTCACTGCTCCTGGTCAGAGCGGCCGGCGTTGCTCATTTAGGAAACTGGACCAAACCCAGTTTAGGCGCTTAAGCGCGGGTACAGAAATACAAGGCAGTGAGCCGAGGATGCCACGTTCCCAAGTCGGCACTCGAGAGAGGTGCACGTGTGCCCCTTCCTGTCTTCAGAGCTCCCTCAAGACAACGCCATGGGGTGTCGGAGGGGCTGCCAGCGGGTGCTGTCTCCTCGTGGGTTACCTGACGTCGCTACCGCCCCGAATCCGGACAAGTGCGGTCTCAGACCCTGAGTAGGGGTTCTGCACCAGGTAGTGGCTGAGTCGGTCCCAGGGCTGGCACAGCAGCCAGTTCCCCACGTCACCCCCTCTGCAGCAGGCCTCCCACGCCGGGGTAGGGCCACATCCCCACAGCACCTGCCACCTCCTGCTGCCAACTCTGAATGTTACGGGACACTTGGGCTGGAACGTCTTCAACCACGAATCAAGAATTGTATCTTTGTTCTTAGCAAGGACATTTTTTAAAAAAACTGGGAATCCTGATAGAAAATAGATGGATTTAAGAGCAAGTATCCCTTTTGTAAATCTGGGAAGTAGGTAGAAAGGGCTGAATCCCTAGTTTGGAGAGCAAGATTATGATTTGAAAAGATGTGTGCTTCATGTTCTGAGACAAAGGCCAAATAAAATCAGATACTGAGCCTTTTTTTAAATTTTTATTTTCAGTACATTAAATTTACTCATAAAAACATTCTAAAAATGTACAATTTTTCCTTTTTAACAAAGTATAATAAAACATAAAAACCCCAAAAACAGAATACTTGACATTTACAATTCAAAATCAAATTAGCGGAATATTAAATATTTACAAAACTATATCTTTTAAAAATATTTATAAAGTTACATGCAATTTTGTAGAATTGACAAAAGAATGGCTCAAAAATGGGAGAATTTTCCTTCATTCCTAAAAAGAAATTATGTCCAAATAGAAGCTGTGCAGAGTACACAAGGTTCTCAGACTCGGTACCAAAGCCTCGTCTTTTTGTGCACGTGAGAACTCACACGTGTGAGGAGGGCTGTCACGACACACGTGTGGCTGGAGCGGGGACCAAAGGCCACTGCTCCCCTCCCTTGGTGAACAGTGCAGCAACCTTGACCTTTGGCCTCAACCAGCACAGTATATGGTTTTCTAGAATATTGCGAGTGTTGATAAAGGATGATCACTTTCATTCAGACCCTTGGGACTTTGCAACGATTCAGCCTCTTCGGAACCCGTGGCTTTAAACATCACCTGACTCGTTCTTTGGGAGTCACCTGCACTTTGGCAAGGACGGCCACCCCCGCTCAGGTTGCAACAGGACCCTGGTCTGCAGGGGGGTCGAGTGGAGCAGGGAGACGGCGTCCCGCACGACGCGAAGACCTCAGTTGTTACCCATTGGAAAGCAAGCGAGGCACGCAACACGAGGGGGCAGGAAGGGTGACGGAAACGACAGGGAGGGGGGAGGGAGCAGCCCAGCCCCACCCAGCAGGTGCCCACGAGCAGTACGCAGAGCGGGCAAGTGGAGCTCGGCCAGCCTGCGCTCAGCTGCGACCCGCAGGACAGCTAGCGTGTCACAGCCGCTGCCGCCGCGGCGCCCCAGGGCAGTGTGCAGTACAAACTAACCGCACTGACCTCTGGCAACAAAGGACTAGAATTCTAAATACTGAATTAAAATACAGAACCTACTAACTACTGTACTAACAAGCTGACTCCTGCGATCTTTCGGAGATGGCAGGTGATGCTGGTTTCTTTGATACCCAGTCGCTATACGTGTTCGAGACAACGTCTCTATTTTCATCCAAGTGCTAGCTCCCACCTCCTCAGTGCTCTTTAGCCATCAGGAGGTCTAATGTCTAATACCAACTGTCAGTGTCACCATGAAATAAAAATTAGAAAATAAGGCAAAAAATTGTTTTGTTTAAAAAATAAAAGATTAAATAGTTGTTTTATCCCAACATTGTTTCTCCATCTCCACATTCCACTTTCCCCTGTCTTGGATATGAGAAAACAGTGTTATTAGAAACTTTGATATCCGACAGACGACAAAGAGCGAACAAGTGGCTGCTGCCACACCTACCTGGCTGCTACAGCATTCTGAAACTGAGACCTCAAGTTCAGGAAGACGACCCAGCGCTTGGCAGGGCCAGCATGTTCTGTGTGTTTCCCTGACGAGGAAGCCTCCTGACGAAATGCAAATGCTCTTCAGGCTCCCTGACCTTGGCTGCTTCTGGAGAGGAATTCATCAGAGATAAGACCGCTAGCAAATAATCTCCAGGCCAAGTGTGTGGCTCCCCTAGGAAGAGGTCTCGTGGACCGGCGGTTGCGTCTCCGCACTGTGTGACTCGCGTGTGTCTCACGATTCTCGACTGAACGGCCGCCCGGGAGACGCCACGCTGCCAGAGACCGCTGAAGGCCGGCACAGCCACGCAGCGTCGGAACTCATCTGCCTCAGCTCTGAATGTCACACTGCAAACCGAGTTTCTGTCCTAACTTTCTGCTGTATTTAAGGTTAACCTCGAATATTTATCAAAATAGTTACAAGGGTAATGACAGATACTTCCATTCCCCTGTACTGACCACCAAAACAAAAGCTTTAAATCATTTTTACTTTCATTATGAGACAGTTTTCAATAATTTCACTGTGTGGAGATAGGATTTATTTAAAATATTTCTTTGTTTAAAAAAACCAAAAAATTTAAAAGTTTGGCTTTCAGCACGTATGCAGGCCACCATAATAGCCTCAGAAATATTAAAATCGTAAACATCAATGAACACTCTTAAGTCTTCCTCTAACACAATATGACAAGGTCCAGTCTAGCACTCTTTAAGGCAAAGTTGTGTCGTTCTCACTGTGTTGACATTTCGTAGTGCTTATGATTCAAGAGACCAATGTAATGTTCCCCTCAACAGCTGCTGTGTTTCGCGTCGCCTTAATACTGTGCAGCGGAAATGGAGAGAACAGAGGTCTGTCACTTCTGCATTGCATAGAAATAAAACTCCACTAAACAAAACTAGAAACTCTACTGAAAAGCTTTCCATCAGGAAAACGTAACGACGCTCCCATTTGTTTCCATTACGTCAGGAAACTGACCTCGAGGTCTGCAGCCTCCCTCGCAAGGCCTCACGTTCTAGGGCGTTCTTTTGATTGACACCAATTTCCCATGAGGCTGATTGTCCCATTTTAAGAATGGTCTGAATACTGTAATTTTTTAAAAAGTAAATATTCAACTGGAAAGTCCCTGGCAAGACCTTACCAATCAACATTTTAATATTGAAGGCTTTAGCATTTTAAATAATATCGCTTGAGCAGAAAATTCCCTTTAACCTTGAAGATTTAAGTCCCTAAATTTCAGATGAAAATGCTTTCATTTCAGTGGCTGAAATTCAGAGACTAACAGTGAGGACTTTTATTTCCTACCTTACAAAAACCAGACTTGCACAGATCTCGTAGCTGTCTCCTGTGTGTGGCCTCTTCCGAGCCCTACCACTTTCCACTGAAGATTTCCGGGCGATTTTTAACGGAACTGACTGTCAGTACACAGCCTGATACAAAAGCAGCGACAGGAGAAAATTCCCAATCTTTTGCTCATGAATGAGAGGACTGTATTACTGCTGAAATGTCTGTCTCAGGCGTGAATCCATGAGCAGTGAGCCTTGGGGCTGCGGGTTCTTGGGGAGCTCGTGCGATACAAAGCGACTTGCAGACTCTGCCATCATGTGCGGCATCCGTCACAGCCAAGTCACAGCCGCGCCGTCACCCTGTCCCTGCGAGAGTTCGTTCTTAGTGGAAGGTATCAGGGCTCAAAGACACTGAACGGCTGGGAAGGAAGGTATTCTCAAAGCTTTGACGGCTATGGATTCTCTGGGACTTGGACCCTTAGAAATTAAGTTGTTGCGAGTAAACTATTTCTATTTAATAATGTAGTTTTAATTTATTTGCAGAAAAAAATTAAAAACCTGGAACCGCTATTAAGTGTCTGCAGGAGGGAAGGAAGTGCTAAAATCTCTGTCGTGTACTAAGTCGAGTAGCCTGCTGGTGCCGACTCTGTATGTGGATCATCTGAGTCTCTTGCACTGACTGGTCTCAGAGGAGTCTGTCTCCCAGAACTGCAGAGATTTGTATCAGGTTACATTCTTCTGTAGTGCAATCCTTAAAAATCCCAGAGATTAGTGCCTAATCACTTTAGGAAAAAAACAAAACAAAACAACGTCGACATTTTCCCTAACCCAGGGGTGTCAAGAGTCCGACGGGTGGAACTCCACTGGGAGAACTCCCTTCAGTTCTCGGTTCCGATCACGTAGCTGCCGGGAATTACGGGTGAGCCTAGAAGGACGACGGCAGCAATGCTCTTCGGGAGACGTGTGGTCTCCGCATCGCGGCCAACAGCGCAGACGGCCACCACCACGGAGATACCCGCTAGGCCACGTCCTGACATCAAGCTCCAATCTAGGGTTTTGGCAATAAAATTGAGTTTGATGTACTTCTATGCTAGGTTTTCTATCCAGTCTAGGAAAGTAAAGCACCTTTGGATTAAAAATATTAAGCTCAACAGCAACTAGACGTCTCGGTTTTGTATTTAATTTTCCTTATGTCTCCATGGCTTAGTAATGTTCTGCTGCCAGAGAAAAATATCAGTCTGTGGAGTCCAGACCTTCTGCTGGGGGGGCGTATTTCAACCTAAAAGTACCTAGAGAGGAGGGAAAAAGAGATCAAATATGATTCGCTGTAGAGTCACCACAAGCCACCAATCTGCCCACTGGTCAGGATTCTGGTGCCGGAAACCTACACCACCTGGTCTAGCCACGCCCACCTCCTTCCCCTCCTCTCACTGGACGTTATTTTGTAAGTTTATAAGATCAGACCGGGTGGACTGACTCGAGGGAAGTTACCCATCCGTTTCTTCACTCTGCAGGAGCTTTTTCTGGGAGTCAGGCACGCACGGTGGGTGGGCGCCAAGGGGTGAGGGCAGGCGCTGCCGGGCTGGCACCGTGCCTTAGGAGGTGCGACCGCGCTCTGAAGGGAGGGGCCCCCAGAGACACGGACCGTCGCCCCACCCCACAGTCAGACCTACTGAGTCACAAAGTGTGTGTCCCTACAAACTCTCCGGGGGGACGGGCAGGCCTGGGGAGCACAGATCTGCTGCGACCCCCAGAAGTTACGGGAGGTCCACAGAGATCCCAGGCTGCACGGGGAACAGTCAGCATCAGGACCAGCCTTCTCAACCCTGTTTAATCTTTCCAGAACAAACAGCGAGCATAAGCTATAGTGAAAAGTACAGCAGATACACGCCTGAATGCGGCTGAAGGAGTCAAAAAAGAGAGCGGAAGGAAATAAACGAGGAGAGGAGGGACTGCCGCGCCACAGCCTGAGCACCCACCGCGGCCCCGGGGTGGCACTGAACCCCTCACACCTGCTGCTCTGGGCACGGGCAAGACCGGACAGAGCCTGGGCTCTGTGCTCGCCAGCTACACGCCTTCTAGAATAAGGCATAGTCTGATACCATAAAGGCAGTCTCAGAACCAAGAGTAACCCTTCTGGGGACTTTCAGGCTTATCTGTAAGATTCCCACGCTGCTCAGAGTATTGGGAAAATTATTAATTGCTTTAAAAAGAAAAAAGCATACTATTATTTTCGTTAAAACCAAGCGTTGGCATGTATTTCTCCTTTGGGAGCCTAGCTGGGCGGTTACCTTGCCGGTTGAAGTCCATGGACGGCTGCTTGCAGTCCTGAGCGCGGTGACCGGTGGCCCCACAGTTGTAACAAGACAGGTTCCCGCTCTTTTTGTGACTGGAGCCATTGCTACTGCCCACCAATCCTTGGGCCTGGTACACCCCTGCCGTCCCCGCCATGAAGCTCGGCATCGGTGGCACCGCGAACGTGGACTGCCCGCCCAGGACGGGCTCCGGGGTCCCGCTGCCGCTGTAGGGGGCGTGCACCACGGGGAAGGTGGAGCCGCCGCCGTACTGCTGGGCGCTGACGTAGCTGGGGTTGAAGGACAGGAAGGAGATGGGGAACATGGACGGCCCGGAGAACGGGTGCTGGAAGTAGTTGGCGTAGCTGACGGTCAGGCCGCCGGAGCCGCAGCTGCCGCTGCAGCCGCAGGACGTGCACACGATGCAGCCGGGCGGGGGCGGCGCGGGCTGCGGGGGCGCCGGGGGCTGCTGATGGTGGTGGTGGTGGTGGCTCGGATTCGAGGCAGGAATGTTTCCTGTGGAGCTGCTGCCACCACTGCTGCTGTAGAAACTGCTTTCGGGGACGGAGGACAGGGCGGGGCTGGAGCTGGGGGCCGGGCAGCTGGGCAGCGAGGCCATGTTTGCGAAGGACGTGGAGGGGTGGCTGCTGGGAGAGGCAGTGTTGCTGTTTGCGCAGAAGCCGCCCTGCAGGGCGCCCACTGGCATGCTCATCGCGGAGAAGGCAACTTTGGTGTTGGCTGTGTACAGAGCAGTCCGGGGGTTGATTATTGCCGGAGGCACGCTGATCTGCACGTTATTAGGGCAGGACGTCTGCCCAGAAAGGGCAGACTCCGCGGGAACTGAGGACGACAGCAGCAGCTTGATGGGCGGCCGGGCCGCGTGGAGGACTGTGCTGGGCGTCCCCGGGGCGGCTGTGCTGGTCTCCACCACCAGGGCCGGCTGCTGCGCCGACTTCAGTACCCTGTCCAGTGTGGACGCGTGCACGACTTTGGCTCGGGGACCAAAGGAGACCGTGGGTGACATGGAACTGCTCTCCGACAGCCCGGAGAGCACCTGCACGGGCTGGTGGGACGCGGGCGGGGGCAGCGCGTCCACCATGGCACCGCCAAAGCTCTTGTCCACCTTCACGCTGCTCCTCGGGCCAGACCCCTTGTTCCTGTCTTCCAGAGACAAAAGCGAGTGCACCGAGGACGAGAGCAGCTTCATGTCCGCATTTCCTCTTTCCGACTTGTGCACGGAACTCAGCATCCGGATGGGTGTGACGTGCGAGGCTGCACTCATCATCTGCGGGGGCAGGGCGTGGTGGCCCGCGGGCGCCGAGCCGGCCTCGTTCTGCACAGGGAGGACCTGGGCCGTGGGCCGGGCGGAACTGGGCGTGAAGTGGTTCAGCAGCATCACGGGCTTCTCCTTCTCAGGACCCTCCAGGTGAATCTCCACACCTAGAGGTGGAAACAGAGAGGTCAGCACCGTCTCACGCCCGGGCCGGGCCAGCACCACGCGCCATGCCGGCGCCCTTACGTCTGTCGTTCTCCTCGGCGCTGTCGGAGCTCTCCTCGCGGGCCTGCACCCCCATGGGGCTGGAGGAGGAGCTGGAGTACTCCGAGGAGCTGCCTTCCCGGGGTAGCTGGTGAGGAGGCTGCTCCACTTCCACCCGCAGCTCTGCGGAGAAGGGACAGGCGAGGGGCCGTTGGCCAGTGTCCCCCGGCTCAGCCGCAACCTGCCCCATGCACACGGACCGCACCATCAGCCCTGAGGAGCCAGGTGCTACTCCAGGGGCAGACGGGCTCTGAGTGTCAGGAAACAGCCGCCCACCCCGGACACACAGGGTGAGGGGCGGAGACTCGGATGGGCGCTGCCCCACCCGACACCAGGAACACGAAGATCCCCTGAACACGCGCCCTTTTAATCCCCATCGCACGAGCCTGACTCGCCCACAGACACGGAGACACGCCCCGGTTTACGAGGCCCGGCTGCCCCGAAAGGACAGAGCCACTGTCACCACGTCCCGGCCTTTCCTCAGAGGAGGGGAGAAGGAAGGACGAGGGAGTGTGGATAAAAGGGCACGCCACGGGGACTGAGTCCCCGAGATCAGGGGGTCAGTGGAGAACCAGCTGCCCCAGGTAGGCGGGCCCTGACCTCAACCTGACCCCTGAGCACCGATCCCGGGCAGAGAGCGTCTACGCTCGCCTCCTAGCGCTCCGCTCTCTCACCCGGTGGTTTCGAGACACAGCCATTTTGCCCAAACAACTTCAGACAAGTGACCAGTCTCCAGCTCTAACCCACCGTCCCATCTAGTCTCCTACAGCAGAGACTATAAAAGATAAAGAAAAATAAATACAAAGATTACAAAATGTAAATGGCAAATGAATGAGACCTGAGGTCTAATTATCATCAAAAAAATGCACTGACGCCCGTGTGAGAGCTTCCCCACCTGCAGCGTGGCTGCCCCGCCCAGCCTGCACGGGTCCGACGTGGCTGGTGGGGGGCACGCGAGCCACACCGCTGCAGGTGACCAAGGACGGGGCCGAGGGGTTCAGGCACCGTCTCTCTGACTTCTCCCTGTGAACAGAGCAGCACAGGAACACGTGAGCGTTCGCGGCTCTCACTGTCTCCCAAACTTTCAAATCACACGAAGGTGGTTCCCATCAAAACCATCTCAAGGGTGGGAAAGAGGTGATTTGTCAAATACACTACAAAGGGCATCTCCCGTCACTCCAAAGCCACACGTGTGGAATGCTAAAAGCATTACTGAAGACTGGATGAGCGGTAACAAGTAATCCAATCCCCGATATTCAACAAAACTGTACGTCTCAGCACTCTGCAGCACACGAGAAACTAAGAGAAATACAGGTTTCAGAACAATTCCTCACTCACTTTTCCAGCTCCAGCTGAGTCTTGAGTTTTTTCTTCGCTCCCATGGTGAGGGACTCAAACTTATTCAGATCTTCTTCAGTAAGGCTCAAAAACTTGCATGAGAGAAAGAAATTGCGAAGTTACTGAGAAGCAATCAGGGCTCTGAAAACAGCGTGGACCTGAATTTGAAACATCTACGCCACGTCTGGGAGATGTAAACTGAACCAGCAGTGAGAGACTCGCAAATACTCCGCCCTTCACTCTTCAGTACCGGAGGTTCAAACTGAGACGCCGCAGGTCTGCCTCGGCGTGACCCGGCCGTGTGGAGGGGCACCGCGACTCCCCCACCCTGCTGGCGCAGCCAGGCAAGCCACCTGCCCGCACTGTGCCAGTCCCGGCAGGTGCATGCTATGCGGGCAGGTGACTGAAGAAAACGTCTTGCATAAGTCACAGTTCACCGCTACAAAGATGCGGTTCGGGAGAGCGCCCCCTCGCCCAGCAGGATGCAGTCCCCCTCGACCCGCACCCCTGCAGACGGAAGGACAGTCTTCTTATGACGGGCTTCTTTTCAAAAAATTACCAATGTTTTAGGGATGACAGCAACTTTGCCAGGCAGTGAGAGGTCCGGAAAAAGACACCACCCAAATCGAACGGCTGACTATCAGTACCACAGGCTGGTACTCAGCAAACAATGATACTGCAGTTTTCAAATCATTCCGTGTTTAGTCATTTCAACTCACACATTAGAATAAGAAGTTTTAAACTACAGTCAAGGTTAGCATAATCTTTCTTTTCCTTTTTCTTTTTTTTGGACACAGGGTCTCCCTCTGCCGTCCAGGCTGGAGTGCAGTGGCACAATCCTAGCTCACTACAGCCTCAAACCTCTGGACTCAAGCAATCCTCCTACCTCAGCCTCCTAACTAGCTGGGACTAGAGGTGCCACCACCGCACCCAGCTAAATTTTGCATTTTTTGTAGAGAAGGGGTCTTGCTACATTGCCCAGGCTGGTCTTGAACTCCTGGACTGGAGTGATTCTCCTGCCTTGGCCTCCCAAAGTGCTGGGATTTCAGGTGTGAGCCACTGTGCCCGGCCATAAAATCTCTTTTCAAGATTTATAAATCCTAAACAGAGGTATGCAGTAAGCTTGATTTCTAGGTTCAACTATAGATTTTTGGACAAATGAAATTTTCACATAGATAAGAGCCACCAAGTCATTTGGTCCAGCAGGGGGGGCTCAGAGTTCAAATGCCTCCTACAGGTTCAATTTAGTTTATTAGTGACATCAAGACTTAAATTTCAGATTTTTTTTTAACAATGAAAAAACACTCCTCACAAACTCACGATTGTGCAGAACGATTTCTAAGGGGGACTGCCTGGAAGAGGTAAAATCCGTCCACTCTAGATACGACCTTGAAACCCAGCCAGAGCCTCGGAGCGCCACTTACGCGGACCAGTGTGTTTGGGTCCACGTGACAGCGGCCTCACTGAGCTTTGGGGTATGCAGAAGCTACGCCGAACCCGTTCAGAACGGGGGGTTGGCACCCGAGTTCACGACTCCTGTCTCCAGCAGGGCTCTGGGGACAGACTGTCCGCCACATCGCACAGAGCACCCAGGCCGTGCAGACCCGAGAGGAGCAGGAGAAGCTGTTCACGACAAACCCGTCTCCGCTTGGCCCCCGCTGCAGGAGGCCCTCCCGGTCCACGGCCCCCGTGAGGCCAGGCCGTGGGACTTGCCCACCCTTGCTCTTTCCGCTTCACATATATTTTGGAAACCCAAGTCGACTCCTCTAGGAATGAGGTCAGAAGATATATTACTTGACACAACAACCAAGAAACTTCTACACAGCTTGCTAAGAAACAAACACACCTTCTCCATGGTGAGCTGCTTAAAGACAGGGTAATACTTGTGCAAACGCAGCTTCCTGAGCCAATCTAAAATTCCGTTTTGCTCCTGGGTCTGCGGGGCCTGCAGGCTGGAAGGCATCAGGATGGCAGGCGAGGCGTCCACCTGGGTCCGGTAGGCCAGTGCCGAGCCTGCGCTGCCCGCGTGGGAGCAGTGGGGCAGGGCAGGGCCCGGGCCGGCTGGGTGCGGCACGTGGTGCTGGGCTCCG
Source organism: Avahi laniger (assembly GCA_963575035.1). Classification (NCBI taxonomy): domain Eukaryota; kingdom Metazoa; phylum Chordata; class Mammalia; order Primates; family Indriidae; genus Avahi; species Avahi laniger. Next base: position 8,416 of record CAUYSK010005825.1, on the reverse strand, counting down.
CTCTGCGAGGACGGGATACCGGCCACGCCACACACGGGCCTGCGGGACAGGGGCGGGCGGAGAACAGAAAAACCACAGGCTCTACCACAGATCTGTTACGTCTTCAGGCGCTGGCCTCCTGCTAGCCCGCAGCGCAGCCCACTGCAAACTCTGGACACACCGCGGCTCCTCCCTCCCGCCACCCCTCCCACCACGGCCGCCTGTCTCCGGCTGAGAATCTGCAGGTGTGTGCCTGTGCACAGGAGCGCGTGGCGTGGATGTGTCCGCGCATGGGCATAATGTGTGCATCACACGTGTGTGTACGGTACTTTTTCTTTTTTTTTTTTTTGGAGACAGAGTCTCGCTCTGTCACCCACACTATAGTGCCATGGCATCAGCCTACCTCACAACAACCTCAAACTCCTGGGCTCAAGCGATCCTCCTGCCTCAGCCTCCCAAGTAGCTGGGACTACAGGCGTGCGCCACCACGCCCAGCTAATTTTTGTTTGTATTTTTAGTGGCTTGGGTAATTTTTTCTATTTTAAGTAGAGACAGGGTCTTGCTCTTGCTCAGGCTGGTCTCAAACTCCTGACCTCGAGCAATCATCATGCCTCAGCCTCCCAGAGTGCTAGGATCACAGGCGTGAGCCACCATACCTGGCCACTCTGTCGCCCAGGCTGGAGTGCCGTGGCGTCAGCCTAGCTCACAGCAACCTCTAAGCCCTGGGCTCAAGCCATCCTCCTGCCTCAGCCTCCCGAATAGTGGGGACTACACAAGCGCACCGCCAAGCTTGACTCATTTTTCTATTTTTCTGTAGAATTTGGGGGGGGGGGTCTTGCCCTTGCTCAGGCTGTTCTTGAACTCCTGGCCTCAAGCGATCCTCCCAGAGTGCTGGGATTACAGGCGTCAGCACCGCGCCAGGCCTTTTCTGTTATTTCTAAATCACAGGATGATAGTGATACATCAGAAATTAAAACTGACTACTAAATCTTTAACATTCCGATTACTTTTAGAAAAATAAAACCTAGGAGGCACCAACAGCATTGCGCACCCTGCCTTTGCTCCTTCCACTGCAGCCCCAGACATATTTACTGAGAGCTTTCAATGTAGCAGGCACGGGGGTAGGAAAGCCAGCACCCACCAAGACCTTGTCACACGACTAGCACTCCGCACAGAGCTATCTGAGGTTGTGTCACTGCGATGGCAGCTTTTTCCCTGTAGGCCCCCTCCGTGGTCACCTGTCCATCGTGACAAGCGACTGGCTTCTGAGTGGAGCAGTGCCGCTATCACCCTAGGGCCGGGAGCTGACAGAGCCCCTCCGACGCCGCAGGGGCACAATCGTGAGCTAGCGAGACCCCAGGGAGCTTAGGAAAGTGACGCAGCTCAGACTCTGGCTTCTGCGCCTGGGGCAGGGCCCAGGAGCTTGAACTCGCAGTGAGTGTCCAATCCCAATGGCCCAGAGAGCGCCGTCTGGGGAACCGTGAATCGGATAATCTCTGCCCCGTTCCTCCTCTCAACGCTGTCCAAGGCTAGTTTGAAAGTTGCTTAACTCTAGGAACAATGATCTGCTCATAACTGAAAGTAAACCTCGCAAAGCGCCTACTGGGAACGTGCTGGTTACAGAGAAGATCTCTTACCTTCCAGCCACGCCCATCATGGTACCTACTTTAGAGAGGGAGGGGTTGCCAGGACCTATAAATTTAAAAATAATTATCATAAACATTTCCAGACAACGAAAGCATTTTTATTTTTGTTTAGTTGTATTTCATGAACTCACCTGGACTCTGAAGCTGTTGGGAGGGAGACGAAGTGCTGAAGAACTTCTTCACGTGGTCACTTTTTAACACGTGAGAAGGTGACGAAGCCAAGTACCTGAAACTCAAACACAATGGTCTGATCGGCATGAGAATGGCTTGTCAAAAACCGCTGGGAAGAAAATGTCATTTTCAACCAAGAGAAACATGTATCAGAGAAAAAAAGAACTGCATGTGCCACAACCTCACGTTCTTCCTGCTTTAATTTAACGCTCTTTTTTTTAGACAGGGCCTCGCTCTGTCACCCGGGCTAGAGTGCGGTGGCGTCACCATAGCTCACAGCAGCCTCAAACTCCTGGGCTCAAGTGATCCTCCCACCGCAGCCTCCCGAGTGCTAGGATCACAGGCGCGCCGCCGCGCCCGCCTGACTCAGTTCCTGCTGTGGTCCATCTCGCCTGCGCAAAGCCCCTCCCCCCCCACTTGCAGACCTAGGGCGCCCCGCCACTGTGCACCACGCGTGCCACGACGCCACCCAGGGCCCTCTGAGAACCTGTTTTCTAGGCGCTAATTGGAACGGTCTCAATTTTCACTACAGAACAGAAACGATAATCCAATATTATTACGAAAGACTGTCAAAATTACCTTAAATGATGGTGTGTACTTTGAAATTCCTTCCCTATTACCTTTAAAATCACCCTTACGTTATTAGGATCTTTCAAATTCTCTGCAACTGATGAAATTCCCTAAAGGTGAAGCAGAGACCCAAACTCAGGTGGCCACGCGTCCCTCGGAAGCCCCTCAGCAGACCAAGACACACCGCAGGGTGCCCGTCCCCGCCCGCGGCCAGGCAGAGCCTCACCTCAGGCCCGCGTCCAGATCCATGTGGTTTCGCTCCACGTAAAACGCATCTGGCCCAGCTAAGCAAGGAATGAGTTTCTCCAAATTCTCTTCAGGGTAGAGCTGAGATAACTGAAAGGGAAGAAAAGCGTAAGATGTATGTCAAAGCCCATTTTATATAAGCACCATTCCTCAACACAAGAACACCCTGAGCAGGTGTTTGATGGTGACACCAGCGGGAGTGACGTAATTCACACCACGCCGCCACGCGGGGTTCTGCACCCGCTGAGGACGGAGAAAGCCACGGAGGGCACCGCTCCCACCGCACCGTCAGGCAGCAGCTCCACGATCCGCATGATCTTAGCTCCGCCCGGCCACCACGCGAACCGAATTCCGAACAGGACGTGACCCCAAGGAGACAGTCCTGCCGACAGCACGAGGACAAGGTGGCCGCCACACCGGCAGGCCAAAAGAGGTGGGCTCGGGCAGACACTGCTCCAGGCTGCGTGGCCAGCGTACCCGCCCTCCTCCCCAGCTCTCTCTCCCAGGAGGGGCGCCGAGGGCCCCATCGGTGGTGGCCTGAGGACCAGGCGCGAGGCCCTGTGCGTTTCGCTGGACCCCTCTCTGAGTCCAAGACAAAAGCCCTCAGCCACTGGGGGAGGGACAAGAACTGCCCAGAGCCAGAGCGGAAGCCCCCCGTTTCTGGGGTGGAGCAGGGACAATGCTTCCCCTCCGCAGGGGCAGGCCCAGGCTCGAGGGCCGTGCCTGGGACAAGGCGAGGCTGGACGGGAGACCGGAGACCCCCCCAGGTCCCACGCCAGGTCATGAGCAACAGCAGGCCACTCCTGGGAGGGGCGAGAGAGGAGAGGGAGACCCCTCTGTGCCACAGGTGTCCGGGACTGCCGAGAGCTCAGAGTGAGCCAGACTACCGAGAAGACCCCTGAGCTCAGGTGGCAGCTCTTCACTGGAGGGGCGCACTGAGGGTAACCATGGCAACACCACCCAGAGCCAGCGCCGCCCGGACTGGCCCGGGGTCCCTCTAAGGGCCTGAGAGGAGAGGCGCAATCCTGCCCAGGCATGAGGAGCTCTTCCTCCAGCTCTGATCTTCCAGACGTAACGCCTAACACTCAACCAAAATGTGCAAGACACACAAAAAAATAAAGGGGAGAACCTACTGTCCAGACATAAAGCAATCATTAGATCCAGCCTCAGAAATAGCCCAGACATTGGAACTATCAGACAGCAACTGTTCAAAATAACCGTCATTCACACATTCACGGACCTAGTTAAAAAGACGACACCCTGCAAACAACAAATGGGAGATTTCAGCAGTGATGGAAACTATTATAAGGCATGTCCAATGGGAAAACTAGGGAAAAAAAAACAAAATCAAAACAAAATCCCTGGTACCAGAGATGAGGAATTCTGCACATCGTCCAGGCTCAGCCTGGGCTGCATGAGGGGAGGAGTGTCACCGGCTGGAGGACGGGGCGACAGAAATCACCCACGCTGTACACAGAGCAGGAGAGAAAAGCAAAGCACACAGCAAAGAGCCGTGGACAGCACCAGGAGCCTGAGACACATGCAACCGCGTCCCAGAGGAAAGAACGGGGCAGAAGAAATATTTGAAGAACTAATGGACAAGCATTTTCCAAAATTAATGGAAAGAGAACAAACCAGATACCCAGGAAGGCCACAGACCCCCGAGCAGTACACACGTCAGCCAGTGTGGTCACCCAGACCAAAGGCCAAGGAAAGGCTGAGTTCTAGCCGGCATTAGCGGAGTCCGGGGAAATTGCTTTTTCCACAGAATGGGAAGCCAGGCGCAGAGGAGAGGGAATTTGGTGATCTAAACATCAGGGAGAGGAAAGTAAATTCCCAGGTGGTGTGTGCAAGCCTGGAGGGGTGGCACGTGTTCTCCAGGCCTGCCAGGCCAGAGAGATCAGTGTCATCAAAGGTCCGCGCAGGCCGTGGAGACAGGGCCATCGGCTGAACGCCCCCTGCAGCAGCGCAGCACGCACACACTTGGACATGTCGACAGCGGTGACGGCTTCGATGCACCACATTGGCTGAGACGGTGGCTCCCCACCGCAGCACAGGCCTGCGAACCGTGAAACACGCAAGTGCACACGCAAGTGTGTGTGTACACGGTCACACGCAGGCAGAGAGCTGTGTCCAGCAGAGGGACTTTGTTCAAGTGGCATCTGCTAAACCAACGCGTAACACAGACGAGCGGGGGAATCAGGTGAGTCTCCGCCCGCGTGGCCATCCGAGCGCGCCCCTCCCCTCGCCCGGCCAGGGAAAGCTGGGGGGCGGGGAAGGAAGGAGTGACAGAACAGACAGAAGGGCCATCGGTCACTCGTGCCTGGCGCCCAGGCGGGATCAGGCCTCTCGGCAGCGGCCCTGGGACCACGCGCTACGCCGCGAGGGAGGTGACCCGTTGGAGTCACTCCCGTGCTCATAACCACCGGGGACGCGGTTCTTTCCACGGCTACGTGAGCCCTTCATCGCCTTACCTTTGAAATAAATTCAGTCACTTCAGAGGAAGATTTGGTTACTGATGTTATTGAAGAATCAGACCACAAGACCTTAAAAACAAATAAACAAACAAGCCTTAAGAACAGACACCAAATACTTGATTCACAGCACACGTGTCCTGGCATTATTTGCTGGCAGGGGTTTGGCGAGCACGCCAAGCCCTAGTGTTTCGCACATCTGGTACATGGGCCATCTGTACGTGCCCTGATTTGTTAGAAAAAGAACGGTCCTATAACACAAATCTGTTAAGGCACAACTCCTTGTTCTGTGCAATTTGAATCAAGCATCGCCAAATTACCAAGCACGGGGCCTAACGCTGGCTAAGTTTTAGAGAATCACTGACAACCACAAACCGCCTGCCACGCTCACCCTCCAGCCCACGGACAGAATGTGGGGCCTGGCGCTCTTCAGAGTCTTGGCCAGCAAGACGGCTCTCACCAGATGTGGCCCTTCGACAATGGACTTATTGGCCTCCATAATTTTAAGAAATTTCTTTTCTTTATAAATTAAAAGAAAAATGTGCTTGTGTATGCCAGTGTTCGTCTTTTTCCAGGGGACCTCTGCTCAGGTAAGTCTACGTGACTTCAGATGCAAGATCAACAGGTTCCCAGAAATAAGCCCCTTCGTTCAACAGTACATGCCCGTGGTGGGTCACGTGCCGTAGACATGCGGACAAAACGGGCACAGTGCCGCTCTCAGGACACTGCACGACTGCGGCGGCAGGACAGGGTGGTGTGGTGAGTACCAGGAAAGAGACTGTCTTCCCTGGGAGGAGAGGCCGGGCAGGAAGAACCCAGGGAAAGCATCCGAGAAAGCTCCCTGGAAGTTCTACGACACCTGGTGTGTCCCAGGCCAGGCACAAGTGTGTTTTTCCTTCCCGGCACACAGCACAGTGGCCACTGTCATTTCCTGTGTCCCCGAGAGGACTCGGTTCCGGGGAAGGGGCTTATCTTTGCTGGCCCCACAACGCGCATCCCACAAGTGCTAACCCAGTGGTGGGAGGAGCACTTGTGCATGTTGGAGGACATTTCTGTGTGGAAAAAAGGCAAGTGAGCAGCACAGAGGGGGCGGCACGGGACAGACGGAGGTGGGGCCAGAGCAGGAGGGTCCCTACCAGACGCACAATGCACTCTCAAATCTACAAGAAGCTATCGGAGGACTTCCCATCAGGAAATAAAATGACCAAGCGTATCTTATTTTGCACAAAGAAAATACCATGTTTACACTGATTTAGAGCAAAGAGAGCCTGGAGATGCGGAACCACCTCTGCCCCCGCCCCTTCCCTGCCCCGCCGGCCTCCAGGCTGGACCGGCTCAGGCCCCCGCCCCGTGTCCCACACCCTGGAGCAGTTACCGACGGGTCTGCGCCATCAGACTGACAAAACACGAGCTGACTGAGGGAAGGGACCTCTCTCCCTGATCTCTGAACTCCCAGGACTCACTGACACGGCAGACACTGGCATTCTTTGAACTAACCGCTGCTAGCACGCGCCTTGCTAGCCAAAATCTTCGCACACCTGCAATGAGAATCCCTAACCACTTCCCTGTCTGAAACAGTAAAATCTCACTCACAACACTAAAGAGGAGCTCGGGAGAGGCTCGTAAACACCATCGGCATCTCAGGAAAGGGGAAACTTCCTCCGAAGATGTTGACCCAAAGCACCGCCCACAACGTGCATTTCTTGAAGTAAAATACGCCGTAGAAAACTTCCTTCCTTACAACTCGCATGCCTGTTTCTGGGATAACTCTCTCCTCTCTTTCCTTCTACATCCACACTGCACGGACGCGCCGTAACCCGACAGAGACGGGAAACCCAACTCAATACAGCACGGCCTGCACACATCGCTTCGTGCTGAAACAGACAACTTACTTTCCCGCAATTACGCGCTTCACATGAGCACGCATGTTCCAGGTTGTGCGCTCCTGGTACGTTTTCGCTTACAGATGGAGTTCACATCCCCATTTGAGGCAGTCACAGTGCACTCGACAGGCGGAACCGCAGCTGGTTTACTCTCAGCTGCGACGCTGGGGTCCGCACCAGGCTGCGCCCAGGCCCCGGCTGCCCGGCCCTCTCCTCTGCCTCACCGCCCACGGGCCCCGCAGCGCTGAAAGAGGGACAGGCCCCTGGAGGGCATGGAGACGGGACAAGTGGTCTCACACCACGACAGCCTGATCCATGCTACAGAGACACGTGTCCAATCAAACCCAAGGTGGCACCAAGTGCCAGCCACTCCATTATTTGACATGTCACCAGGAAAAGACATTGCCAATCAGACTGTGGCACAGCATTTTCCTGTGACTCAAAGAGCTATGCAGCCTCATCTGGACAGATTTTAACATAACCTGATCATACCCCAAAAGCAAAACATGTACAGAACACACACATGCTCAGGACGTCCTCGCATGCAGACTCTGATTCCTACAAGCCGCTCTGCCTCAGCTCCCGATGTCCATGCTGTTCCACGCCGCACCCCTCCGGACCCCCCAGTGTGGCAAAGCCTCATTCCGCACCAGGAAACCGCCCCGCTAGACCGTCCTGGGGCACGTCCTGGCCACACCCCTAAGGAGACAGGCAAAGCCATCGAGCAGAAAAGAGCAGCCCGAAGGAAGCACTGACTCTAAGAAAACTAAAAATAATCATTCATGTTCTCACTGCTCTAAGTGAGAGAAGAAAGCACATTCAAGAACACCTAAGAAAAAGGAATTGTCACAAAATAGGGAAGACGTGAGGCACAGCAGTTTTCGAAGACCTTGTCACTAAGCAAAAAAATGGGGGGGGGCGCATTTCTAGGGAAAACAATGTTGGGCAAGAAAGAGAGAGTCCCAGGAACACGCCAGCTGGCTTGGCCAGAGCCCCTCCACCGGGTCGCGTCCACCGGCCTCGGAGGGAAGGGCCAGCCATGTCTGCTGCCAAGGACGCCCTGCAGAATGCCGGCCTCTAAACACACGCAGATACGCTCAATAGAAACAAAACTCAATTTGTCACCGGCTGGTCCCTAAAACAATAAACAAAAACCCAACTCAATTAAAAAAAGTTGCCGGCCGGGTGCGGTGGCTCACGCCTGTAATCTTAGCACTCTGGGAGGCCGAGGCGGGCGGATCGTTTGAACTCAGGAGTTTAAGACCAGCCTGAGCAAGAGCGAGACCCCGTCTCTACAAAAATTAGTAAGAAATTAATCGGACAACTAAAAATATATAGAAAAAATTAGCCGGGCATGGTGGCGCATGTCTGTAGTCCCAGCTACTTGGGAAGCTGAGGCAGACGGATCCCTTGAGCCCAGGTGTTTGAGGTTGCTGTGAGCTACGCT
>CAUYSK010005824.1:0-30078 GCA_963575035.1 Avahi laniger | reverse complement strand
ATTTATATATTTATTTATTATTAAATATATATTTAAATATATTTATATTTAAATAAATATATTTATATTTATATAAATATATATTTATATTTATTATTAAATATATATTTATATATTTATTTATTATATATATTTATATATATTATATATATATATTTTAGGTTGTCTGGATCATTTCTTTCTATTTTTTAGTAGAGACAGGGTCTTGCTCTTGTTCAGGCTGGTCTCGAACTCCTGACCTCGAGCGATCCTCCCGCCTCAGCCTCCCAGAGTGCTAGGATTTCAGGCGTGAGCCACCGCGCCCAGCCTAGTATTTTGTTTCGATTGGAGAATGAGTGAAGAAAAGCTGCCATGTAAAAACACCCCACAAGATTAACACTATCTTTTACAGTACCAAAATTGAAGTTGCTACTAAATAAATACAAAACTTAGTATTATGAGAAAATAGGAGTTAAAGATGAAGGTCTAGGTGCTGTTTTGCTCATGTGCGCACACATGCACACACACATTTAGCAAATGCTTCTGCACATGTATTGCATGCCCCTGGCCCAACTCTCGATTTCAAACAGACCTGACATGAACTATTTTGTGGGCACTCAGGTCTACCTTGGCTACTCAGTTCTCACTCCAAATGCCTGCTATTTGTCTTTCAGCATTCTGCTCTAAGACCTTCCCCCAAGGCCGGTAGCTTGCTGGGGCCACCCCAGCCATCTGCTTGTGCGCACGGGGATTCGTGCTGATGAAGATTGCCTTCCACCACTGGGGAGGAGGGGCCTGCGCATAATCGCTCCAGCTTCCTGTATTTCAGTTGGGCACTTCTGGGAGGCACTCTGTATATTTCCCAGATATCTGGGTGGAGTTTGGTCCTCCTTGCCACCAGCAGCAACTCTAATATAACCACATATTTTGTTTTTTCCTCCTTTTCTGTATCTCTCTCCCTTTCCTTTGCTCTTGTTTCCTGAAATCACTCTCCAGTAAACTACCTGCATCAAAGTCCTTGCCTTGGGCCGGACTTTTCAGGTGATCCCAAACTAGGACGCTATACTACATCGTGATAGTTGGATATATTATGTTTGAGTAACTCAGAATATTTATGGCATCATCAATAAGTATTTATCAGCTATTATTTAATCAGTATTATGAAAATAATACATAGCCATTTATAAATCTGATTTGATTAAACGTTAATCATCTTACCGCCTCTTTTAACATTTAACATACTGTCTACCTTCTTAAAGAGCAGCTGTAATCCTGCTGATCAGTTAAGACATATTTGGCATGGTTGATGTTATGGAGAATCTCTTCTTTCTGACATTCTACTAATGATTGAACTTCTTGTTAGCACAGTCGTTGGAGTGATGTCTTACTCCAGATCTCCCAAAGTGACAAACTTCAGTAAAACTTTCTTCCTAAGATTTATCTTTTAAAAGCAGGCTGGAAGCTTCATAAAAGAGGTGGAATTTCATCCAATCTCAGATGAATGTATAGGAGATTGTTAAAGACAGTATTAAGTGATAAGCGGTGTGTGCAAGGACTTAGATACAAGAGAATCATGTTTCATTCTGCAAGAGCTGGTTAGAGAGAGAGTGGCCCTATAACCAACTTGCTTTTTCTTGTGTAAAAGGAAACTTTATGTGCAAGAAAATAGTACATAAAAATGAAAGCAAGGTTTTCATTCAAACACAGCTTTTTGGAAATAAAGTCAAATATGTCACAATAAAAATTCTGGCATATATCTAATGAAAGATATTTTGTACTTGTCATAGTTTAAATAAAAAGATGTATGTAGCTATTTTATAGCTATGGGCATGATCTAGTTTAATAAACATTATTTTTCTTCCACTGTATTGTCATAGCCAAGGAAAAAAATTGTTGTCACATAGAACTTAGAGCAGGTTGTATTGTCTGTGAGCATCTATTCTAACTGTTGCATGGTTGGCCAATTGGTCAGAATTGTTCTAGGGGACCAGTTATACAAACCTTATCTATAACCATCTTCTGTGGGAGTTAAGGGATTAAAAAAGGAAGAGTTTGTTTGCCTTCAAAGTAAAAAAAAAAAATTTTCTACAGTACTGTCAAGAAATGTACTGACTTCTTCTACCATTTTGTTTGTCCCTCAATTATCAATTTAAAAGTATGGGACTAAATTTGCTTTTATATTACTTGTATTTGACCAAATGGAATGAAATTAGGTTTACTAATGACTTATTTTTCTGGTGATAAATTTAAGAAAAGCATTAAGCTAACATCATAAAATCAACGAATTAGCTTAAGCTATCCTGTCTTTTTCTGTACTGAAGGAGTTGTGTGGTTCTAGAAACAACAAATAGAATCTTTTAAAATCTTAATACATCCTTCATTGACCCTTTTCTAAATATTCCCAAGTACATATTAGAAATATAGATCCGGTCCTATTAGACTGCCATTTATTAACATTAACAATGTAGCTTTGCTGCCAGGAGGAGAAAAAAAGAAAATTCACCTCTCTTTTCTGCCTTCTTGAAGTTTGCAAGATAAACATGTACCGATTTTAAATGAAAGTGAACATCAGTGAACTGGACAGATTTATTGAGTTAGCTTGTAGCAAAATGAGTTTGCTCCATTTTCACATAATTTTTCTGGTAGTAAATGTTTTAATCTATTGATGTCATGGAGAAATGCTACATTAGCTATAAAACAGAAAGAGGGCACTGCTCAGTGACAGGACCAATGATATGTATAGTGCAATAAACACTTTGCAAGAATTTAATGGCCCTGAATTCAAATACATAATATATAGTTTACTAAACTGAGGGAGAGGATTCATAAAAGACTGCTGATTCCTCCAAATGCATAAACTTAACTAAGACATAATATTAAGACATCGGTTTTACAGTTGGATGAAACTATGTTTGATTTTAAAAAGAAGGAAAAGCCATTCTCATGGCACTACAGCAAAGCAGTATTTTATACTCTGTTCTTCCTTTCCATAGTATATGCGTTTGATTTTCACTTCCATTGCTAAGGAGTTAAGATTTTCTATCACAGATCTCTCTTCTTCTCTCAAATTGATAAGCACAGTAGAATCTAGAACTTGACCCTGGTGTGATAAATCCATGTTGCATACATAACAGGGACTGATGTTTGAGAAAGACTTGTTGAGATGCCATTGTCTATGGTTAGTAATATTGACTCGATAGATCTCAGAAACCTAACACTTACCTCCACACTGTTTTCAAATGTGCACAGTATATCGTTATTTGGAAGTAGGTGCCAGATTCTGTAGGCCACATGGTTTTTATATACGATGTGGCACACCGGCCACAATTCACAACTTGAGATTTCATTCAAAACATCATACATTTGAATATATTAATATTTTTCAAATCCATTAACTTTGAAATAGGGCATCAAACTGGTATATTACTTTATTTTCTGAATAAGAGAAAATATTCAGTATAAACTGATCTGTAATCTTCGCAAAAGACCATAGGCTATCCATACAGCGTAGACTTTGAAGCCAGATTGTCTTCTATAAATTCCTAGCTCTGTTTGTTGTTAGATTTGTGACCTCGAACAAGTAATTTAAATTCTCTGCCTGTTACTTTTTCATCTTCACAATGGTGATAATATAGTTCCTACCTCAAAAAGGTGTTTTCATAATTAAGTAAGTTAATAGTATGGGTTTCCACACAGAAAATGTTGAATAACTGTTGACTATTATTGCTAGTAATCTTTCTTGTTTCAAAATTATGTATTTATTCATTTATGTTTAAAATGCCCCAAATGCAGCAATTCTGTTTTCATTATTTAAAGTGTAGCATTATGCAACACTTGGTTATTTGGTTTGGGGATATTTTTTTAATTAATTAGAATATTAACCAAAAACAATGGATGTATTAATTAAACTTCATTCAGAAAATGTTCACTTAAGTATAGCATTTGTACAATCCACATACCTATTTTATTTTTTTGTTTTATTTTGCCTTTTTTAGTACAAGTAAAGTCATATCAGTTGTTCAAGAGCATGTAACATAGAGAACCCTTGTATTGATTTAGCAAATTTAAAATACTTAATGAGTAGCTATTATATTCCAGCTACTGTTTTAGGTGATAGAACACAGCAGTGAATAAAATACGGTCTTTGGACACAGACAGCTTACTCTCATGTATGTTAACAGAGCTTGTCATAACATAGCAGTTCCAGAGAAAATATAACTTCTATTTGAAAACTCCTTGCTCTTTAAAGTTACATAGTTTTTTAAAAACATCAAATTATGTGGAAGATGTAATAATACTTACATAGTAATAATATTTACAGATATCCATATAAATATGAAAGTAAAAATTCAATAAGTATCAAAATCAGTTTAATAGATATCAATCACTTTTTGTTGTCTCCAGGGAAGTTTATTTCAGTGTAAGAAAATTATACCTAATGTTATACTGTTGGTAGTTTCTTCCTCAATGATCTTACTAGAAAATTTGTTTTTATGATCCTTCTACACAGATGGTTTTTCAGGGAAAAAAAAAACAAAACAGTTGGGGGCTCGTCAGTTTAAATAGACTGTTGTTGCTAGTGGTCCAATAGAGCAAAGAATAATGTGGTCATTTGTTTCATTCTCTAAAACTGGCTTTTCCTCTAATTTGACACATTTAACTAAAACAAACAGAAAGTGCATTTAGTGAATTGCCTAGCAGATGTTGGCTAAAGAATGGGAGAGAAAGCATACTTTATGTTGTTTTTCTGTTTAATTTATTTTTTAAATTCAATTTCTCAGCTTTGGGTGTTGTATCACATATACATTTAAATGGCTGCCTGCTCATTTCCTTTCTCAACTTCGACCCACCTAATTTATGATCATCTTTTAAGAAATATTCATTCTTTCTGTTACTGTTTCTCAAAGGAAGAACTTAAATTCATAAGGAAAACAGGGAAGAATATGCCACCATCGTTAGTAGCATGCAATATGCAATTCTTTTTTTTTTTTCTTCTTACCCTCCCTCCCTTCCAGAAACATGTAATACTTGTGTCAAACATTACAATACTGCAGAACTAAATCCATTGTGAAGAACGGAAAATAAATAGAAACTATCCCCTATCTAATTAACTATATTTGTTTAGACCAATGGAATCATGCTATTAAATTGTCACCGACACACTATGGCGGTCACTGAAGAATTTAAGAAGAAACAGAAGTACCTGCATGAGAAAACTGCTACTTCTATAATTTTACCCTAAAATGCATAATTAATAAAACATGTGTTTTTCTTTCAAGTACGAAAAATAGTAGCAAATAGTTTTACATGTGCTACTTTCTCAGTGACATTATTTAATTCTTCTACCCGTACATTTCTTTCACCTCTTCAGACATTATTGATTTAAGTCAAATGCTGGATCTTTGCTTTCCAGGTGACCGACAGGTATTTTGCGAGTTTAGAATTCGATACTGACCTAAATGGTTCCAAGAAATGCATCTTATCTGAAATGAGATCTTAAATACTTGGTAACCCTGAAAAGAGATTCTCTAGCATAACTCAGTGAGATACTATTTTTTTAAAGATAAGTTATTGATAGTTTATTAATATTAACTTTGAAAAGGTTTCGTTTTGTGAAATCACAATCAGACGTCTTCATTGAGAGAAGGCCATCGAATCATTTTCCATACCTGCTGAATATAACTTAGCAGATAAAGCACTAGTGGCCTTTAGAGAGTAATGTGGGTAGCTGGGAACAGTATTTCCTCTGTCAGTCAATGGAGTTACCCAAAAATAGTAGCTTGCCACATGAAAGATAGTGGTTTAGCACTTGGACTCTGCTGTCAGAAGCCTGACATTCTATCTTGGGTCTGCCACTTACTATTTATTTTTTTTTACTATTATTTTAGCTGTACCATAATTTCCTCCTTTGCAATATTGAAATCATGATACTACCTATTAATAATGTATAGGATATATTTGACATATATTTTCTACTAAAGAATCCTGCAGAGTATGTCATAATTCCTCAGCATTCCTAGGCTAGTCCTCAAAATGTTGATTATTGTGTTGCTTATTCCCCACTGAATATCTGTAAATTTCATTGTCTCATTCTCTTCCGTGAAGTGACGATAGAAACTTTGAATTCAAAGTTTAATTCTCAAGACTTTAAGATCTCTGGTAAAGACTTTAAATAGTTATAGTCTGTCAGAAGTAAAGTAACTTGACTTCTTCTGGTTTTTCTCATCAATAAAATTAGGATAGCAGTTTCTGCCCTGATGATACATAAAATTGTTAAGTGAATCAGAAATTATCACCTTACTTGGTAATTTGTTTTAAATACTGTTAAGCATTAAAAGGTAGGCAATCGTTTGAGGCTAATATCTTAATTCTCTGGTTTCATTTTTCTCATTTGTAAAATATCAGCTGAAACTAAATGACACCTGATAAAGTTTCAGCCCCTGGGAATATTAATTTGAACGCATTTACTAATTTTCTAGGATTCGATCTAGATTCATGTCATATTTTAACATCATAGCTGTTTTAATACTATATTTGTTACATATCTTGAGCTGGATGTATGGAACTCAGTAATAAGAATCTGTCAAAAATGCATGTCTTTGGAACAAATGGATGGCATTTTCCATAGGAGGTTTGATTTTAGAAAACCTGTTGTGCCTTGTGCTTCTAGCTTCAACTTCTCTTGACAATTCAATCCCTTTCTCTGCCATGCACTTCTGTCCTTGTCTATTTTTAATGTCCTTACGCAGGTTCCTTTGAAAGCATTTAAGAATAGCTTATCATTGGTAGATAAGTGTACTGGGAATCACCAATTATTAGGCTAAAGCTTCCCTAAGGCACGAGTCATTTTGTCCTCTATAACATGTTCATATAACAGTAGCACCAAAGTCGTGAGTTTTCCTTGAGGATCAAATGGGATGATCCGTAGGATGACTGCTCACATAGTGCGAGTTCAGTAACCATTAGGTATTATGATCATTATTATTTGTTTTTGTATTCACACAGGGCTTTGCACACAGCAGGAGTTCCACCGATGCATTCAGTGGATCTAATATATAAATATGCATAAATAGTCTTAGACACTCCCAGGTGACTCTGCCTTTGTTTAGCAACCCTGAATGCCATGTGGTTGTTACACAGTGGTGACAGATCATTGTAACAGGGCTACCTCTTTGATAAACCAAATGAAGTATCGGCTTTAAGTGTTACCTATAATAACTATGAAAAATTATTATTTTTACTAAAGCTATTATAAATAGATTCTCCAAAGAGTCTACTAATAGCACCCTTTTCTCTTAAAAGGCTAAATTAGCAGTTTGAAAGGTTTTACAGATCCATCAATGGAATGGAATGTTAATACAAAATAAAAGGCCGTCTCAGTTTCTGTAGCACCTATTGATATAGTATTTAAGTGTTTAAATTAGAATGTAGGTAGCGAAAGCATTTATGAATTATTGGCATTTTCAATCTATACACTCCAGGATGAAATTCATTAGGAGGTGTTAATTTTGGAAACACATTATAAAAAGCCATTGTAATACAAGGTGCTTGAGCGGCACTTTTATTCATTGATGCATGGGTATTATTTGAAAAACATAATTTAGAAGCTGAGCTGCAGAGATTACTTCTGTCTCTCATTAAATAAAGGATTAGCACTTTATTTACTGAAAGAGACAGATGTCTGTCAGAATTTCTGATATGCAATATACCAAAAAAATTCAGTGAATTTCACAAACTTTTTATTCCTATTTGCTGAAGTGCTGCTATAATTTTTGGCAGAAGTAAAATGAAAGAAAGAATATTATCTGTTTCAGAATAATAAGAATTATCAGGATGTGAGACAATCAGCACGAGTTTGTTTCTAGTGATGAGAGGAATCTTGTTTTCCCTGGCCAACAAATGTGGAATCCATTTTTTCCCTATTATTTTTTCTTCTTTGAGAGTTGTTTTCCATCCCTAGTCTCAG
This sequence comes from Avahi laniger, assembly GCA_963575035.1. NCBI lineage: Eukaryota > Metazoa > Chordata > Mammalia > Primates > Indriidae > Avahi > Avahi laniger. The sequence continues at coordinate 22,133 of CAUYSK010005824.1, read as the reverse complement.
GGGTGATAGTACTGAAAAGTGTTTCATCCAATTTCTTTCTCTGGAAATACCATAGTGAAATTTATTGATTGCATAGAGACATAACAAGTATTAATTGAGCTCTTTCTGTATGTTGGGCACTGGAGATGAGAACTATCATGTTACATCTTACCAAAGATCAATAATGAATAAGATCAAAACTTGGATTGAATTTCATCTCTACCACTTGTTAACCACAGAACCAATGCTATTTGTTTCCTCATTTGAAAAGTTAGGATAATGAGAATGTCTACTGCAGAAGCTTGCTGTGACATTTACATACTATTAGTATTGTATGCAAAACTTCAGGGTTTAATGAATGGATATTATAACAGATATACCACCTCCCCTCAAGGAAATTCCATGTCTAGTATATATCTTCTCTAATGTATACTTCTTCATGGATTTGGTGACAAAGAGAAAGTGGAAAGCAAGAGCAGAATAATCAGACTATGTTTCATTGAGTCTATATCTTGTGAGAGCCATTGTATGATATTAGACAAATGACAGGACTCTGCCATCTGCCAGTGGTAGTAGAATTGATCTCAAATCCTTTAACCTTTGAAGTTTCCTTTTCTCTGATGGCAATAATAAATACCACGTCACATTGTTGTTTGAAAAATTAAATAAGGTGATTCATGTGGAAACGGTTTGTTAAATTACAATGTGCTATTCAAATATAAAGTACAGGTTGAATATTCCTTATCTGAAATGCTTGGCACCAGAACAGTTACAGATTTTGGAATATTTGCATTATTTAGTTGAGGATCACACATCTGAAAATCTGAAATCCAAAATGTCCTAACGAGCATTTCCTTGTAGCATCGTGTCGGTGCTCAAAAAGTTTCAGATTTGGAGCATTTCAGATCTCAGGTTTTCATATTTGAGATGTTCAACTGCATTATAACTTTTGATTATGCATTTGTAGATAATCTTGTGGATGATGTACCAGAGAATTTGCATCCAAGACTGACGTTTTATTACTTAGTTTGCCTTTCTGCCATCTCCCTAACTGCCCAGCGGGTATGTGGTAAGGTACCCAAATGCATTTTAATGGTCTAAACCAAATGTGACTGGGAAAATAATTCTATTAAAAATGCTACCAGATTTCAATGAAAAAAATGTGTTTATAAATTACTTACTATTTTATAACTATCTTAAGTCCCCCATAAGTGTCCTTTTATTTCCATATTACAGAAATATAGATTATATTATTGGATTATACTCATTTGGAACCTTTACATTGTAGGTAGAAAATGCGTTCTATGACTTACATTTTAAAAGAAATGAAAATTTAAACATTAGAATTAGATCCAATTTCATAGTCTTAGTTATGGCGTTAACAATTTTTGGCATGCAACAAATTTGTTTCTCTGTAATTTGTGATGCAATTTGAAAACGCTTGGCAATGCATGCATCTGCTCTCTGATCCATACCTTTTTAATTCAAGAATGCAATTCAAAAGTATCGCATATGGTAGAACAACAAATAAAACTAATAACATCTTATTTTTCTAAACAATAACATGACTATATACTATATGTTATATCTATTTTATGAACTGTGGCAAAATGGAAAATTCACTAATCTTTTTTTTTCCTATTTCTTTATTTTATACAGAATACAATTCCCTGTAGTTTGAAATTGTCATTTACTCTAACCACAGGATATAGCTTTTGACATTAAGTTTGACAAAGGACAACAATGTAATCACTTTAAGGAAATATATAAACATATTTATAGAGGCTGAATGGACAATAGAAATACTTTGGGGATTAAAAGTGAAGAAAGGAAAGGAGACAAAGTAATTTCAAAGAGATCTGGAAATTAACAATGACAGCTATAATGTCAGAATTCAGGATATTGGACCAGACTAAAATAGAAGAGATCCTGAAGAAGGTCTAGTACGGTTGTCATCATACAATTTGTTTATTTATGATCTCATTACAGAGAGGAGGGAGGGGAGTATTTTAGGCCTGTGCTTTTAGAGCATTGCAGGCTGTTTTATAGCAACAAGTTTTTCTTGCCAGTATAACCCACAAGACCATCCATATACTTTTTCTTCTTTTCCTTTTTTTCCTCCAGTTTTATATTTAATAAGTTGGAGATACAGATTGCTCGTAAATTTTATTTTCTTCCCCACCCATTAAAATAGTCAAAGACATTATGCAGATAATGCATTGAACGTGTGATTTGATATAGTAAATCCAGATGCTGTTTCACCATTTTTTTTCCTCTTATGCTGAAAATATCAAGAAGCACAATTATTTCTGGTTATTTGGATTATGTATTTAGTTCAAGAGCATTCACTGAGTATTTATTATGTGCCAGGAATTGTGTGGCTGTGAAGGCTATAGTGCTGTGCTTTCTTCTTGTATGCATGCCATCTGTTTATTCAGTGAAGAGAGGCTTCTAGAATCAGAATTAGATAATAGGCAATGGCTGGCCAGTCCTAAATGTTGCTAAGCTTTTCAACAACAAATTACGTTGTCTTGCCAGTTTTTGTTATGGGAGTATGATTTGTGTGCGCTTGTTTCAACTTACATTATAAGACTGTTTTACTTCAGTCTTGAAAATATCAAATAAATGATAAATGAGCTACAGCCAGTCATGACATGGAAAATTATCATTTAATAATAATAATTTTCTCCAAATCAGACCTGCCTAATAAATCTTAATTTTGAGTAACCAGCAAGTAACAGAGGCAAGCTTTACTTACGCTACAGCTTATGCCAATTTCTCTAAAATTAGACCAGGAAGGAGAATTAAAATCAAAATTTTATCAAATAACAGTTGAAATAATAGAGGTTAAAGCTCTTTGAAAAATGAAACTTTCTATTAAGTGTAGGATAATAGTTACAAAATATAATAGATATCATATCAGTACTTGTCACGTATCCTATCTTCCTCATTTAGTATTTGTTGAAGAAAGGAATATCACTCACAAAGATGTTAAGGTATTTGCCATCAAAAATAAATAAGACTGCCTATGAGTTTTGTATGAAAGAAGACTAAAGTTCTATGAGTGTACATTTTATGTTTTAGAATGTAAATATCCCCATATATAATTTTCTAAAGGATATATATATCTAGAGAGAGCTCTTTCAAGGAACTAAATTGGTTCTGGAAATTTCTTAGTAGGCTAGTAGTTGAAAAATGTCCACTTTACCATGTCTTTTCATCCCAGCCCTCAACCTTCATTGTAATGGGCCTCAAGTCCAAACTTTTGAAACTGTTGGATTAAATAATTTTTTAAGGTGCTTGGTTATGCTTCTTGTAGTTGTCAGTCTAAACATGGGTTTATTAGTATTCTGGTCTAAGCATGAAGCGCATCTCCTAGATAAAGCTTTTGACTTGCCTATAGTGAGTCATATCGTCCAGTAAACACTGTAGTTACTCAATAAAGATTAATTGAGGATGATAATAAATTATGACAGTATAATAGTTGTAAAAAGAAATATTGTTAAAAATAGTATTTGTAAATTAGTGAGATGAGAGATCTAAAATTTGATAACCCTATTTGCAACTTTCTAAGCATATCTTTTACTACATACTAGTTTTTCCTTCTAACATGTGATACTGAGTTTTCAAGAAAGTCATGAGAGAGGCCAGGCATGGTGGCTCACATCTCTAATTCCAACATTTTGGGAGGCTGAGGCAGAAGGATAGCTTGAGCCCAGGAGTTCAAGACCAGCCTGGGTAACATGGCAAGACCTTTTCTCTACAAAAAAAGACACTGAAAAATCAGCTGTGCATGGTGCCATGCACCTGTAGTCCAGCTTCTCAGGAGGATCCTTTGAGCCCAGGAGTTCAAGGTTGCAGTGAGCTGTGATTATGCCACTGCACTCCAGCCTGGATGGAAGAGTGAGACCCTGTCTCCAAAAGCAAAAAAACAGAGTCATTAGAAATGAGTATGCTTCTGACAATAATTGAAGACATATGAGCTTAGATCAAAGCACAAAAATCTCATCCAAATGTAGTTACCCCAAACGGTATTTTCTCTTCTGTTTTTGAAACTGTCTTAGAGTTTTAAATGTATTTATTATGTATAATCTCAGTTCATCCCTTCTGCTGAAATTGCCTTAGTTTTATATCATTTGTAATCAGTGATTTTTTAAGTTTGTGTGAACCCATTCTTCCCTGACATTTTCATTGGTTCCTTTTTTGAGTTAGGATATAGGCAAATTGTCTCTGGTGAGACAAATGTTTATAAGATAAAGAAGATGTCGTTTGATGAGTTTTGTGAATATGTTACAACTTCCCAGAATTTTCATTGACTTGTATTGATCAGTACCTTAAAAATAGTAATAGAGGTACATAAAGAGGTACATAAACATAACATTTTTTACAAGCGTACTTTGGCTCAGTTAAGAACTTCAGAAAAGGCCAAAACTAGTGGCTCATTATTTATATCAACCTTCTAATAATAGATTTTTCTGAAATATTGATGTGTGGGAGGTAGGAAATTTCTTCAGTAAGGATTCTAAATTTATTTATTCAGTGTAAGAATATTCCAAGTTAATGTGTAGTCTCATGAGGTGTGTTTCTCAGAAAACTAATCAGCTATGGAAAATCTTAGGCCTTAGGAAATGAGTTGCAATATAATTTCTTCTGAAGATCTATTCTTTGAGATGCATAAAAAGCTAGCTTATTACATAAATAGTGGTATAAACTGTAATATTTATAAGTGGCACTAGCCAAACTATATGAAAGTTTTCTGTGTATAATTGCTGACTTGTCTTTCAAATGGAAATATTGTTCTAATTATGAATATTGCATTTCCTATGTTTATAGTTTGGAATAGTATGTTTATTTAATCTTACCTGATAATTTTTGATAATTGACAATTTTTGCCTTTTTTTCGAAGTTCGTATTGTATTTTAAAGCTTATAAGATGATTTTTTAAAAAAATAATTGTCATGGAGAAATGGGTTTTATAGAAGCATATAACATTCAATAAAGCAAGTGTGAGTGAAATAAATTATTTACTTTCAGTTTGGAAGAGGTGAATAAAAAGTGCTTGGCCAATACCGTACCATTAATCTATTCTCTTTTCTCCTTTCTCTCTTTACTTCTCTCTCTCCAATAGAAGTGGAACAAAAAGGTAATTAAATACCTTTCATAAATTATATACTATTTATAGGCTAAGTTATTTTAACAGTTTAACATTTAGTTACAATAATTTTGTTATTAATTCTTATCTATTTTATGAAAATTTATTTACTACTTCTGCTGCTCAACTTCACTTTAATCTGTATTAATGACCAGTGCCGATTTGATCCTTTCATCTTAAAATAGTTCAACAGTGTAAAATTTTCAACAGTGTATTTTATTTCTCTTCAGTTTTCAGTAGTTAGAAATCCAATAGATGGTGATGGATAGTGATTGCTTTAGATTTGTTTTTATTTCTATACTAGATAATTTTCTATAGCTCTGGGGTGGTTTCCCCATTGATTTTTAACTATTGGGGGAAAAGGAGAGATAGTTTTCTGATGTATCCTAAGGTAAATTATTTTAGTAATCAAGGGATGATAATTAACTTTAATATAAAAGCTATATAAAATTTTGACAACAATGGATACCTATCCTTTATAATTATGGCAATCATATTATTTAATAAAAATCCCATGAAAAATTCTTAATAATCACCAATATTATTATTGATGATAAAATGATGTTGGCCTTTTATCTTTGCTGTGGAAGATTTTGGTAGTCAGCTTTTCCCTCAAAATTTTGATTTCTTTAAAAATAATATTTTTGGTATTTTAACAATGTTCTTTTCAATAATCTTCCATACCTAGCTGAGTTTCATCTTTCTATTGGATCTATGCTTATAGTTGCTGTTAAAAAGCTGATCACTAATTCCGAAAAAACAATCCTTTAATCATTATAAAAAATGGGTCAACATCCAAATTATTTGTGATGTCTTAATTTCTCTGCCCAGTACACTTACAATCATTTCAGACATAACAGTGGATTGCATGATTATTTTTCAGTGTGTTTGCTTTGCAAATATAGCAGAGCAGTGTTTCCCATAGCAGGTTCAGCAGAACACTGTACTCCAAAGAGGCTCTATAAAAAGGGATCCATGATTAAATTCGTTTATGAAATTTGCTCAGCCTCCCCACTTCGACCTTGGAGATTCACTAATGAACCTAAGCTATTAGAATCTCTGCCACAATTATATTTAATATGATATTTCTTAAACATGTGTGACTAAGGATCCCTTTTTTCTTTCTGGGCATCATCTAACTTGAAAAGGTGCTTCAAGGACCATCCTTTGGGAAACATTGCTTTATAGCCCTTCATTGCAGATGAATCAGCCAATCTGTCTCAGCACCGCTGACACAATATGCTACTGAATCATACTAAAAATCAAGCGAATCAAATGATTCCTGCCCATTTTCATTCTGAAGTATGAGCAGCAAAATATTATAGCAAGTAATCTTGTTTTTTAATGCTCTTCTCATGTAACAGTAAAAGGTACATGTTTTTAAGTTCCAATACTACTGTATTTAACAGGACATTTTAACTGATTAAAATCTAGATCTTTGGTTCTTTTCTGTAACCTTTCACCTTTTCTTCTTTTCTTATTCCTTCTTTCTTTTTCTTCCTCTCTCTTTTTCCTTCCAGTATCCATCCATCACTCATTTTTAATTGTGTGGGTTGCATGCTCTGTGTGTGTTGTAGCAGCTTTGAGAGCTCTTTTGCTAGAAGATTCAGTGGCCTATATTACAGGGCTTTCAGTTTCCTTTATTTTTTAAAAAAAACATTATGATGAGATATCCATCTGTTTGTTAATGATAACTGTTGAATAGCTATTCTCATGAGAGTGGAAACAATATATTTTTATTTTCAAATAAGATATGTTCTTTAGCGAACTAACAAAAATATTGTATATACACTTCTGTACTTGTTACATGTCTATAGAATATATAGATATATGTCATATCTGACATATATTGAGAAATATTATAACATGTTTACAAAGGTAAAAATCACAGGAAAGTACAGCTACTCATAAAAAGGCTGAATTTTTTTTGGTAAATGAAATCAAAATGATTTTGAAAAAAAAGCCAAAATTAATGTGGAAGAATACTTTGTGTTCTCAAAAGAATGCAGCAAAGTTAATGGTGGTGGGTATCTCTTATTAAAGTTGCATTCCATTTGGTGAAAACTAAGAATATATGACAAAAATATTAAATTAATGTATTTATTATTTTAACTCTTTCCCTTCCAACAGTTTTTCTTTGTCCTGGATTACTAAAAGGAGTGTACCAGAGTGAACATTTGTTTGAGTCCGACCACCAATCTGGGGCGTGGTGCAAAGATCCTCTACAGGCTTCTGACAAGATTTACTATATGCCCTGGACCCCCTACAGAACGGATACCCTGACCGAGTATTCATCCAAGGATGACTTCATTGCTGGAAGGCCAACTACAACCTACAAGCTCCCTCATAGGGTGGACGGCACAGGATTCGTTGTGTATGACGGGGCTTTGTTCTTCAACAAAGAGCGCACCAGGAACATAGTGAAGTTCGATTTGAGGACTAGGATCAAGAGTGGAGAGGCTATCATAGCAAACGCTAATTACCACGATACCTCCCCTTACCGATGGGGAGGCAAATCCGACATAGACCTGGCAGTGGATGAGAATGGGCTGTGGGTAATCTATGCAACAGAACAAAACAATGGCAAAATTGTCATTAGTCAACTGAACCCTTACACCCTACGGATCGAAGGGACCTGGGATACTGCGTATGATAAAAGGTCAGCTTCCAATGCGTTTATGATTTGTGGGATTCTGTATGTGGTCAAATCCGTATATGAGGACGATGACAATGAGGCCACTGGGAATAAGATTGACTACATTTACAACACAGACCAAAGCAAGGATAGTTTGGTGGATGTGCCCTTTCCAAATTCGTACCAGTACATCGCAGCTGTGGATTACAACCCCAGGGACAACCTCCTTTACGTGTGGAATAACTATCACGTCGTGAAATATTCTCTGGACTTTGGACCTCTGGATAGCAGATCGGGTAAGTTCGACTTTTGATGGTCCTCTATGTGGAAGTATTTAGTTTGTTCCCAGTAAGTTTTTTGCACATTTTGATTAGACTTCCTTCGTGGTCTTTCTTCTTGCCTGTGTGCCTGAAAATTGTTCATTATCTTTGCATCTGAAAAAGGGTGCTGTCGATCACTTTCATCTGTTAAAAAAAGTGTGACTACAAGCAACTCTCCTCTGCTCAGATCATCTGCAATCTTTAGCTGTTTGTCTTTGAAGGGCATTTATCACGATCAGCTGGTTAGTTCTGTGTATAGCGAAGTGCGTAAAACCTTTGCTAAAATAAGAATGCCATCCTGTCTAATTAATTGTGAAACGCCTGCAGAAATTCTGTCTACTTGGGACGTGTCAAAGAGTTAACTTGATAGTATGCTTCAGGAGTCCGGCACCAATATATTCACCTCACAGAGAGCATCACATATGTCCTTCCCCATTGGGAATACGGCCAGTTCGAGTGTACCTATGTCTGCGTGAACCTAACTGATATATGGGGGAAAATGTTCATAACTGATAAGTATAGAAAAAATAGATCTCAATTTCTGTAAGAAATGACAATTCAAAGCACAGTTTTGAGTAAGCCTGAGATATTTGATTTCGATTCTCTACAAGTGTTCTTTTCCCCTTCTAGAACATACTGTTTCCTTTTAGTGTTGTTTAAAGACAGTCATAAATAGCTTTGGCTTTCTTTCATTTTTATTTACACAACAGAGCACAATTATTTTACTTTAAAAGTTAGATTTTGTAACTATCCATAATAGTGTTCTCCAAGATAAAGGATAATGGAAAAGTAAGACTTAGGTGTCTGAATTTTGATAGTAATATGGCAATTCAAAAATTAAATTATTTTTGTCATAGAGTTTACTTGTTAATATTTCTCTTTCCACATTATTTTTCATCATACTTTTACTACCATGCCATTCTGCTCTCTTAGTCCATTATATACACATCTTCCTGCAGAACTAGATTCTACGTTTTTTTTATGGCCAATGGCCTTGCCTTACCTATCCTTTCATTATATTTTTATCTGACCATTATTTCTGTCTTCTCTGACTCCAGTGCAATATATGACATATATATAAGTAATTCTTAATAACTCTTGCTGAATGAATGAATGGCTTTCTACTTCTTATTCAGATAGAATGACAAATCAGTGATGTTTTCTTTAATCCCTAAGAGGCTTCAGTCAGAGTGATAGCACTCCTTTCCACAATCAGTAATGCTGATATTATGCTGAATTGGCTTTTATGGAAGGAGAAGCTTAAATGTGCAATAGCAACAATAGCAATTTCTCCTTACTAAGTCCTCAAAAAAAATTTCCTAGACCAACCGCATTATCTGGCCCACTGCTGTACAGGTAAGATTTTTTTTGTTTTGTTTTTTGCATGTGTGTTTTTTTAAACCCAATATACTCTGCAATTTAAAATAAGAATCAATCATCTGGAGTATTCTAGGAAGACAATTCTTTCAGAACTGTGGCATTCTTAAACTAAAATTTATATTTAGTTAGTGTAAACTCTTGTTTGTGGATGGTTCTTAGCCTTCTTTGACTTTAATTGCAAGAGGAAATAATTTCCACTTGCCTCAAAAGCAATAATAAATAATAACTCCTCATGTGTTCTTGTTAATCAGTGAATAAGGGGCAATGACATTTCTAATTTTATTTATTTAAAAGATCATAAATTATTTTTATTTAAAATAATAGGTTATGGGACCCAAGTCCATGATGAAGATACTTTTGGACCCAATGGGAGGCATTGTGATGACCAATGATGGCAATGCCATTAATTTTTTTTTATAAAAAAAATAAAAAACCACAAATAAAATAATAGATTAAAATTAATTAGCATTCTAGGTTTTGATTTGATAAACTAAAGCAAATTCTTAACTCAATTTTTATAAATTATCCTTAAAGAGTAAAATGGTACCATAATTCCATATATTTAAGGACTTGCCAAAAAAAACTTCTAGCATACATCAATAAACTTATGAATATGTATATATTAATATATAGATGGAGAGAGATAAAGAGAAAATCACTGTAATTGTGAATATATGGAAACATATACTTATTTAATTTTATTTATTTGTTTGTTTATGGAAGTTAATAAGGGCCATTGAGAAGTGATAAACTTCAGATTTTAAAACCCATTCCTAATTTAAGCCTGGGGATTCACTTTTCACTCTTTTCTCCTTGAAAAGTTCATTAATGAGCCTGTTCTGGGCAAAGTTTAAAAGAAGATTAAAATTTGTTTCTTATGTTTCTCTAAAAATATTATTTTCAGAACACTATCCTGTCCTCACTTATCTTGCATGATATTAAATGTAAATTTTTTTTTATTTCAGCATATTATGGGGGTACAGATGTTTAGGTTACGTATGTAAAATTGCCAGCATTTTTGTGGCTTTTCAGCATGAAATTAGTGGAAAAATAATTCAGAATTTATTTTGATACTGCTATCTAGCACCAAGAAACAATTATATTAATACTTGCAAACAATTTCTTAGAAACAAATTTTAATAATATATTTCACACCTTAAAGAATATGCAAATGCAAAAAATCTTCAATTTATAAAAGCTCTTTGGGGGGATTAATTAGACTTTGATTCACATTAAAATAATCTTGTTGATATTGTTTTAGTCATTTTTGTCCACAAATTTTTAGAAAGTGCTTGATAAATAATAGGTGCTCTATAAAGATTCGTTGAATGACTTAATAAATAAACGAATAAATTATACATTTTTAAAACCTGCTTTTTCAGGATATTAGGTAAATTGGAGCATTGTTTTTAAATTTGTTGTATTATGTGTGCACTCCTTAGGTACTGTCATCTTGACTTTTTGTCACATTATTCTGTAATCTAAAAAGTTTTATTGTCACTCAGTCATCTTCTCCACCCCCAATTCTTCCCTTCTTCACCCAGATTTTTGTAAGCTTGGGTAATCCAAAGGAAGTTTAGCAGGTGAATACCTCATGCGCTTTCTTCCAGAAGTAATTAGAAGAATTTTAGTCAGTAATCTTACAATATGGAAGAAAGTGGGCAATGGTTTAATTTTATACTAAGAACATATTTTCAAAGTTTTCAGTTGACAAATCGGAGACATTTTTTCAATTTAGAGAAACTGGAAACTATATTATGTGCACAAATGCTTAATAATTGTGTTCCATTGAAAATACATTTTGGCCGGGCGCGGTGGCTCATGCCTGTAATCCTAGCACTCTGGGAAGCTGAGGCAGGAGGATCACTTGGGGTCAGAATTATGAGACCAGCCTGAGCAAGAGCGAGATCCCCATTTCTAATAAAAATAGAAAAAATTAGCCGAGCGTGGTGGTGCTTTCCTGTAGTCCCAGCTACTGGGAGGCTGAGGCAGGAGGATCACTTGAGCCCAGCAGTTTGAGGTTGCACGATCTATGATCGTGCCACTACACTCTAGCCTGGACAACACAAGCAGACTGTGTCTCAAAAAAAAATTTATCAGAAGATCTAGCAACTCAGCTTTGGACACCTGTATCCGAAATGCTTGTAAGCATTAGCACTTGAGTATAAAGTACACATGAAAGTGCTTCCTACATTTTTTTCTGGACAGAGCACCAGATCTAGAACTATCTATCAAATACAGAATTTTCTTCAACTATACATTTTACTGAGCTATTTACCATCATATAAAATACGATATGAATTGTATGTTGTTATTGCCTTCAATTGGCTATCTTTTATAAGATGTACATTTGAAACCTCCAAATCATACTTAGCTATTTCACAGGTTGCTTGAATGATTCTCACATCGGCATCGTGTCCCTAAAACTGTGTGTTATGTCTTGATATATGTGGCGTGAGAGACTCAGACAACTGCGTCACTTGCCTTTAGCTATTATTAGTGACTGGTTTCGACTGACTTTCACTCTTAACTCTTCTGTCTCCGAAACCACTTTGTACCAAATTAATTATTCATTAAAAAAGAGGAATGAGATGTGAGGTATTTTGACTCGTACAGCTAGTTTCTAAACTGTCCATAGAAGATTCTACATTTTTGTCGTCAGTTATACAGTATTTCCTATGGAGCAGGAGGAGGAGGAAGTTGGCTCAAGTTGATAATAACAGGCAGAGAAGCCCATTCCAAAAATTTCCTAAAATTAGCATGTCTAACAGATCTAAAAATCTACCGTTTGAGATTGAGTGGAAAACACATCAAGCAACAAGTACTCACAGTAGAATGATAAAGACACGTAGCTACTGTCTTGTCCCTACTTTCCTGCTTCCCAAATGCAGCCCATGTTTTCTGGAAAGCCATTTCCGATTATGTAAATGTAACCATTCTTATATATGCTAAAGATAGTAGAATCTGAACCAACAACAAAAAGCCTACACACAACAGTTTAACAATGAAGATATGGTGAACCTTCTGTCCTTATAATATGCTAATTAAGTGCATTTGTGTCTCCAGTAAAAGCTGTGGCGATGTCCTGATGAATAAGAACTTTAAACACACATGACACCTCTTTAAAATGTAATTTTCATATCATATATTTGGGCCCTTTACTTTGACAGCTGAGTAATGTGAGCGCTGGGGAGAGAATCCTGAACGTTTTGAAAGTGTCACGTGTTTAATAGGTAGCCGAAGCTGCTTCCTGAACGGTTTAGCTAAATAGGGTGCATCGTCGTCAGAAAACAGAGCCCAAAAGTAGTGGGATCTTAAATCAAACTTGTCCTCAGCCTGTGGGTATGATTCCTTCACAGTCCCACTTGAGATGACACATCATCTCCAAAGTTTAATTTACATCTATCTCAGTAGCTGCGTGAACTTTACAAAAAGAAAAAAAAATAGTCAGCAACTTGTTGCTAATTTCAGCTCTATCTGTATTTTTATGCATCAGCTGTTTCCCTGTCTTCGGATGAGCCCCCTCTTTTTTCTTTCCAATGCTTCTACGTTGCCTGTAGTGACAGCTGCTGCCTGAAGGACGTTGCTGCTACTGAGTTTTCAGGAAGCAGAGACAAAACTTGCAAAATCTGCACGAGCTCTTCCATGGCCACTTAATATCAGCTGAATTTTCTCTTACGTTTTTTTTTTTTTTTTCTTTCTTCTTAACTGAGAGTGAAAACTTTCCAGAATGATATTCTCCTGCTTTTCAGGTTCTGAATATAAAAACCACAGTCCTGTACAAACCAAAGCTGAACCTGGTTTTACATAGCTGAACCCAGTGTTTGCTGTTAATCTAATATCTAGGTGACCTTCCTAATAGACGAGACAAAAGGCAAGGGATCAAAAAGGCTCACAGGGGCTGTAACATTCATTTTTTCCTGTAGAGTGATGTCCCTGATAAATGTGTAATTACTGGAAAAGTAATCTAAATCATTTCTACACGTAATTCACAGTCATAAAACGGTGACTTATTTGTGAATAAGCTTCCCACTCACACCAGCTGTCGTCTCTGTAGCCACTTCACTGCTCATTAGTGAGTCCACCAGAGGGCAGGCAGGTGGAACTGAAATAGTTTTGCTGTTCTTTATTAGCACATCTTGTAAGGGTTAGTAACAGTGGCAAAAATAATTATCATCTAGGGGGTTCCACCTTAGAATCTATGCTTCTACCCATATGAGCACAGATAAGTGAGCATTAATTCGATTAATTGGCTGTTAAAATAATAGTCTGACATTTACTTCAATTTCTCTGTTTTTAAAAATGTTAAGTGCTGTTCAAGTACCTTAGACAAGGGTTGACACACAATAGTATGAGGTTTCAAGCACAAAAGTAATTCCTTCTTAATAACTACGACTAGAAAGCAAAATTCTCAGGGAATAATGACTAATGACTAAATAATTCAAGCTACAAAAATGACAGGTAAAATCCACTTTACTGTATAATTTTATGGGATGAGGCATGTTGTCAGATTTTTCTGAAAATAAATGAAGAACACATCTTTTTATTTGCTTAAAAAGAATTCTGCCTGTTTTTCTTCATACCCTTCAACAGTACAAATTCATGGCCAAACCTTTCACATCTGTTTATCCAAGTGAAGATACAAATCAAAATTATCTAGTGCTTTCTATATGAAGTTCCTTGTGATTGAAATATTTTAGCTTTAAAAATAAATTTTGTTAAATCACGTTAGAAAAAAAAAATTCTGCCAAAAATATACAAGTAACAAGTTAGATGTCTGTTGACATTAATATTTTTCTAATAACATTTTTTTCAGTGAGAAATGTCTTTGAAGAAACCTTTGCCTTTGAAAACAAAAAAATAGCACTATATTTAGAAACACTATTAAAAATATACAATATACTGTTATTTTTAAAACATAGCAAACTTTTCAAAATACCTGATAATTTTGCTATTAGCATTCATATTAATATATTAAAGAAAAATTTAGACTCATATTTTATAGAAAAACCCACTGAGGGACATGAGTGGTGATGGTTTGTGGAGAGGAAGTTTGAAAGTAGAACTGGAAGAATTAAGAAAAAGCCAAAGATGAAAAGCGGAATTCACACACAAAATCAGACCTGCTGTGGGAAGTCGAAGCAGGAAGTTGAGACTGGGTTTAAGTCAGATGCCAGGTGATTGATTGATTCATTCAGTTGTTGTTGTTGTTGTTTTTCCTCTTTCAGTCAGGAAATAGATCCTTAAGTATAGCTGTGGTCAAGTACTGCTCTGTCGTTATAACAGAGAACAAGGCAGGCATTGGCCCTGCCCTCCTGGGACTTAGAATCTACAGAAAACAAATAAGAACAAAGAGAAAATGTTGAAAGTAGTGGTTCATGCTTGTAATCCTAGCACTTCGGGAGGCCAAGGAGGGAGGATCTCTGGAGCCCAGGAGTTTGAGGTTGCAGTGAGCTATTGTGAACCCCACTGCACTCTAGCCTGGGTGACAGAATGAGAACAGGTCTCAAAAAAATAAATAAAAAGAAAGGAAGATTGTAAAAAATAATAATAATAATAATAATAGTATCCCCTACTGTTTATAAGGTGTTTTCTTTGCTAGCCACTTACAAAGATTATCAAATTTAACTCTAACAGTAATCATGCAAAGAAATCATCATACTCGTTTCCAGATGAAGAAATTGAGGACTGGAGAGTTTCAGTAACTCAAATGTCACATACATAGTCCAGGGCTGCATTTAGAATCCTTGTCTGCCTGACTTTCTGCTATGGCGTGTTGCCTGCATCAGTGACCCAGAAGAATACAGGTGCCACCACTGAGAAGCAAGGAGAGAAGCAGGAGGGCAATGTGTATATACTACAATTTAAGTCAAAGCAGGTAAGCTAGAAGCAGCAAATGCAAGGCAGCAAGAACACATCGATCTTGAAGTAGAGTGGGGTCAAGAAAATACTAGCTAGTGTTGTAGATCACCATCATCCCTGCCAATTGTGCCAGGTTTCGCAAACATATTTGATCCTTAAAAACAGATACAGGGGAGGGAGCTAAGACTCGGAGGGACAAAGTTTCCTGCCAAGAGAAACCCTGTTTATAATTATAGATGGTGGACCCAACTCTGAATCATAAAGCTGAAATATTTCATATTTACAATAGAAAAAAAATATATAATGCACACAGCATAAGGTAGATTGTGATAGTGATATACGGATTGTGATATGTGTTGTGTATGTGTATGCGTTAACTTCTCAGAAATATTTGAAGAAATAAAGATTTAATTATTGGAGGGTTAGAAGGATTTTAGTAACCTTCATAGAGATTCTGAACACTTTGGAGGACTTTAGAGACTAGAGAACTGGATCATCATTAGATTGCAATCTAGCATATATTTTTTCCATTTTCTTAATTCAGATGTAGTATTTAATAATACTTTCATGATTATTATCTGTGAGCAAGACTGGCAAAGTGGTAGTGAAAATGGTGAAAAACTAGAATGAAGAAAGAAAAGAAAGGAAGAGAAAAATAAAGGGGAAATAAACACATTTTTTCTTTGAAAATAAATGGACAAGAATTGAATGAGTTTCCTTTCTCCAAAAGGAAATGGTGAAATAATATGCATTTTTCAATTTTTTTTTTTTTTTTTTGTGAGACAGAGTCTCACTCTGTTGCCCAGGCTAGAGTGCCATGGCATCAGCCTAGCTCACAGCAACCTCAAACTCCTGGGCTCAAGTAATCCTCCCACCTCAGCCTCCCAGGTAGGTGGGACTACAGGCATGCACCACCATGCCTGGCTAATTTTTTTTTTCCTAATATTTTTAGCTGTCCAATTAATTTCTTTCTTTTTTTGGTAAAGACGAGGTCTCACTCTTGCTCAGGCTGGTCTCGGACTCCTGAGCTGAAATGATCCACCCATCTCGGCCTTCTAGAGTGCTAGAATTATAGGCGTGAGCCACCGTGCCTGGCCGCATTTTTCAATTTTTAAAATGTTATTTCCCAAGATTGTTTTAACGAAACTCCACTGGTTGACAGTTAAAGAAAAAATGAGAAATGCTTATGCATTGCTGGTTAGAGTGTAAAATGTTATAACCAATTTAGAGAGAAACTGGGCAATACCTATGTAGGAGAAGAAAAAAAATCTTTTCTTTCAACCCTTCTAGCTTCTCAGCTAGGGCTCTGTAACCAACAACAGACTAACAAGAGAAAAGAATGCAAATTTTCGCTTTTAATTTATTTGATTACAGTTTTCCATGACATGGAAATCTTCATATGGAAATAAAGAACCCCAAAATGACAAAAACTAAGTGTTTCTATAATAGGCTTGATGAAGAATGCAAAGTGAAAGAAAAATGTGATAGGACAAAAGGGTATGAGTAATTTCATATACCAATTAACCTAATAATTTAACATATCTCTTTTTACAACGTAGACAACAAATGCTTTGAGATTTTCCATGGCCCCTGTAGGAAATGTCAAAGTTACTTTGAGGTCAAAAAATATTTATTTAAGAATATGATTTGAGGAAGTTTATCAAAACTGTCGAAAGTTTTGAACACTTGATTAAGTAGGATCACTGATAACTGTGAAACAATATTTCTTTAACTAAAGGGACTATAAAAAATTTCAAAGGCAAAACAATGAGTTACATAATTGTATAAAAAGAATCTTCACTCTTCTATAATAATACTAAAAAGACTTAGTTTTCATCAGTAATCAAAGACCTGATAAATACAACCTGGAGCACAGAAAAATTATTTTGATGGGATACAAAATCTTTGTTTGCTGGACAGATTATTTAAAAGATAAAGAGAAATCTTTTTACAACTTTTTAATAAGAGCAGACCAATAATCCAAGAAAACTTTGCCCTTCTAGTTTTGCATCAGTTTACTTTCAATGTTAAGGCTCATTTTTTTTTAACTTATAAATAAATTCGTTCAATCTTAGCAGCACATAAAATTCTTTTCCCATGAACTATTTGCATATTTTCATATCCATTTAGTTGTGGTCCTGCTCTTTTACTCTTTCTTATCCCAAAACAACCGTTCTGCTTTAGGACAAAATTACTTTTTATTTTTCCTCTTAACAAAAATACATCCTTCTTACCTCATACCTTCCCTTTTCAATAAGATGTCTTACTTCTCTTACATACTTCACACACACAGTTTTTTTCCTTTACTCTTATTATTCCTAGTAGTTTTATTTACATACATTCAGTATAATTTTAATCATTAGTAACCTCTCTTTTACAAAAAACAAACAAAAAAAACCTTGGAATTATAGTAGACAATTGTGAATTGCCTGCCACATACCGGTATTCTGTAGCTGACTGCACATTTATGAATATACTGTCTCAAGTTTTTTATAGGTATATGCTGTTTCCTCATAGCATAATTTCTCATGCATATTAACATTCCCAAATATATTTAGTTTCTCTGTACAGTATGAAAACAAGATGCCAAAAATACATCAACGACTTACTTTCAGTAATGGATGTTTCTGTATTTTATCTTATTTGGAAATTATATCTATTATTTAATTTAACATAACTCTTTAAGGTTGCAAGTTACCGAAAAGATTTTGGAATCTTTTCAGACAAACATATTATAATACCAAACAGACATAGCTGTCATCTCAAGTTATTTCTCTTGTTAGACTGTGAAATACAATAGAATAAAAATGTATGCTCATATTATACATAATGCTAGCTCAGAAAACGTAGCTATTTTTATTAAACCAACCATATTAAATTAATACTATTTATTAACAATTTTCCCAAGTCATGTGAACTTGAAAAAGATTTAGGTTAATTTCTATATTTCCAGGAATTTTAGGAATATTTACTTTATATGTGTTCATGGACACCTTTAAAGGATATTATAAATTAATTCGGTAATACCATTCAGAGGTAGAAAAATATCATGTATACATTACATGTATAGAGACAAAGATGTATGTATGTATACCTAAATATACATAAACATACAGACAGATGCAAGCAGAGATCTTGTAGGGTTTTTTGTTTTGTTTTGTTTTGCTGTTTTTTTAGAGACAGGGTCTAGCTATGTTGCCCAGGCTATATTCAAAGTCCTAGGCTCAAACTATCCTCCCTTCTCAGCTTTCCAAGTAGCTAGAACTATAAGCATGGGCCACCATACCTGGCTCAAGATCTTTTGGTTTTATTCTAAAATTCTAGTCATGAGTCAGTAAAACATAGCATTAAAAACTTACTGGTTTATCTCCATTTTATATTTTTATCCAAACTATATTTCTGGCAAATGGGACAAGATAAGGTTACGTGTTTACCAATATTTGTGGAGAAGGCTTTTAAGATTTTCATTTATTCTTGATAGTAATTTTATGAAAGCCGTGGACTAAATTTTAGGTGATAGACACTCTGGAGCAGTTTTGTTTTCAGAAAGTCTCAAATTTTTTTTTTCTTGGGTTCAGAAGAAGGAGTCATCTCCCAGGAAGTTTGCGCTTCAAAGAGATGACTCCTAGATCCTAGAGAAGACTGGATAGAATATTTACATCTGAAAGGCACAGAGAAAGGATTTAAATTTTCTCAAAAAGGCACTTTTGGGGGTGGTATTTGCTTATTGTCAGAAGTCTAGGATAATTTTTTTCTAAATGCAGGACAGTTAACGTTTCCAATGTCCTGGTCTTTTATAGTATCAGCTTGATACAAACAGAAGAGATTTGTTGATTGGTAAGAAGGATGGGCAGGTTTTGAATTGTTCCTAGACCCACATTTCTGTTTTTATAGACTCAATTCGTAAGACAAGGGCAGTTGTTTTTAATTCTTCAAAGAATTGGGTCTCAGCTTGAATAATAACATTAAGGGGCTGGCCCACCTATCAGCTTATATTATCTTGAACTTGCTATTTTATACCAGAGAAAAGATTTCCAACTAAGATGGAAATCAAGAGATACCTATGTTCTAGATTTAGAGTCGTGTGCCTTTGGAATGTTTTAATAAATTATTAGAGAGAGACTTCCTGATGTTTTCTTTCTCTCTGAGTACATAGTTTCATTTTAGCTTAGGAGAACAGGCCTTAAAAATAGTTTCTATCAGGCTCTGACTATCAGTCTCCAATTAGGCCGACTTTAGACCATAGAGGCTTTTGGGGAAAAAAAAAAATCCTTTTAAATATTGTTATCAGGTTTCAGCTGGGACAAACAGTAAATTTGCCTGGAAATATTGAATTCCCCTCTCTTGCTACCTTAAACCAAAAGTTGTACTATCCCACGTAACTCAAAACCAAAACCAATACACATTTTTATAGCCTAACTGTGGACACAAGAGACGTCCACAGAGAGGGTGTAAAAGAAGCATCTCTCTTCTTGATTCAGAGCTATTCCGAAAGAGCCAAAAGAAAGACTTAGACAAAACCTTCCGAGAGCTGGCAATGGTCAGTAAGATATCAGCTGCAAATAGGGTGCAACCCACATTTTTGTCTGGCCATCTACATATCTCAGGGTTCTCCCGCCTGATGGTTGGCCACTTGCAGATGCAGGCTTGACATGATGTGCGCCCCCCACGTGTGGAAAACCAAGCCAGGCTCTCAGGACACAAATGAGACAAATAGGAAAACAATGGCTGTCCCTGGGGGGGAAAGGATCAATAACCAATGAGTAATCAGAACCCAATTTGTGAGAGTCACAATTCAAAGAAATAATTCTTACAAATATTTTTTTTTTCTCCTGCTAATCTGAATTTGGAAAGGGAGGGACAAGAAAAAATTCTTACCTTCCTCTCTCAACTGGACACTATAGGCAGAGATCTGGGAAAATGATGCAGTAAGAATCCTTGTCTTCTGCTGGCTGAGTCAGGTCCCAGGATCTCTCAGCTGCAGCCTCCAGAGATAGCAGAGAGTCACAGCCAAAGCTATCCCATCCTCGTCACCAGAAACTGTCGGAGAGGAAAAGAGTATGTTTTCTCCCCTTCTAGGTTCTTAGCCAAGACTTTGTAACCAAAGACATATTAGCAATAGAAAAACATACAAACGTGTTTAATACAAGTTTTATATGACAAGGGAGCCTTCATAAGGAAATGAAGACTAAATAAATGGTTCAGTCTGAGGATTTTTTTTACTAGGTTTGATAAAGAGTGAAAAGTCATGGAAAAATGTGATAGGACAAAAGAGTATGGTTCAAAGTAGTAAACTGGGGGAAATATAGTTAAGCCATCCTTCCATCTTTGAAGATAAGGATATTTCTTTTCTCTGAGTATAAGGAGGGTAGTTCTCACTTAAGGGTCTCATGACCTTCTTCAAGGGAAGGTCAGACATACTTTTCATACTTACCCATTCTCAATTTCTTCAGTTGAAAATATTCCATAAACCAAAGTGCTATATTTTTAGGTAGTATGTTCTGAGTTTCATCACCTACTTAAACCCATATGTTGGAAGTCCAATTCTAGGTTTCCTTCCCAGAGAAACTCTCATACTTGTGTGCAAAGAGACACACACAAGGGTGTTCATTATAGCAATGCTTAAAAGAGCATAGGAATAGAGTAGATTGAACTGTTCTTTAGTAGGTAAAAGGGTACGAGAATAGAGAAGGAATAGAGAAGGAAGAAAGAGCACAGTTTGCACGCGGTAGTCCAGGAACACTATGCTGTGCTGGAAAGAAGCCGTGAACCTGGCAATTATCTGAACCAGCACCAGAGATTTTAAAGGCCCTGGTCAACATGGTGGATGGAGAAAAATTTTATGTGATGTTATCCTGTAGAAAGAAATATACTAAATTAAATATGGTACCTGTGAATAATGAATAAGAATAGATCTTATGCTGGAATTTCCTTTTTCTTAGTAATATGGTCTCATTTGGCCTCAAATTGCTTTATTACCTCCATAAAGCTGAGATTATAACTTCCCAAAATACCAATGACTGTTTATTCCTCAAACTCTTTCTATTAAATCATTACATTATTAGTAAAAAAAAAAAAAAACTCAGAAAAGGAAAATTTATTAATAATTCTGAAATTTTATATGAGTCTGGCCTATAATAGTAACTACTATGTGTTTCAGGTACCGTGCATATTAAACAATTCTTGAGAATTTAATTGCGTGAAGATTATTTTCACGTCACTGCAGGCAAAGAGAAAAACCTTTTAATCTTCTACCTATGTTAAGTGCATTGGCTGAGGCCCTGCAAATTACACTGACAAAAGGCACAACGAGGGAAAAACAGAAATTTATTAAAGAGTGCTTCATGCGTACCCATGGGGATCTCTGATGAGAAACTCAAAGGGGTGGTTGGAATTTCAACAATGATAAATTTTGGAGAGAAATGATAAAGGAAAAGGACTTTGAGCTTGTACAGGCAACAAACTGTGGGAAAGTAATTGTGTGGGCAAAACTCATGGAACGTAAGGGTTGCAGTCCTCCCCTCTTGTTTGCAGTTTTGATTTTCATAGTTTCAGTTACTCATGGTCAACCACATTCTTAAAATGCAGAGCAGAAATATTCAAGAAAAAAAGCACTGGCCGGACGCGGTGGCTCACGCCTGTAATCCTAACACTTTGGGAGGCCGAAGCGGGCAGATCGTTCTGAGCTCGGGAGTTCGAGACCAGCCTGAGCAAGAGCGAGACACCATCTCTACCAAAAAAAATAGAAAGAAATTAATTGGACAGCTAAAAATATATATAGAAAAAATTAGCCGGGCATGGTGGC